>JXWZ01001509.1:0-18572 GCA_000956215.1 Anopheles farauti No. 4 | reverse complement strand
CGAAGAAACTTTCAACCCGTCGGACGAGTGTCGGGAAGAAAACGAAAAAAAAAACAAACGATTGAATAAAACTAATTTAATTAAAAACTTTTTTTCGTAAAAGTGGTGTTTTACTTTTGTTTTTATATTGTTTCGATATAGATATATTTAACTGTGGCGGGGAAAGGAAAAATCATTTCCTTTTAGGTTTTTTGCCACCCTTGCCACCCTTGCCGCCGCCGCCTCCGCCAGCTCCCTTGCTACCAGGTTTCCCCTTTGCACCGGGTTTCAACCGTTTCCGCACTCCGTTGAACTGTTCCGTGTCCTCTTCGTCCGAGTCCGCCCCCCGTTTGCCACCCTTCGTGGCCTTTCGTTCGTCGATGTCCTGCTGTTCGATGCGGGCGGTTCGATGCGCTTCGGCCACTCGCTCCTGCAACGCCATTACCTCGTCCTGTTCGCATTTGTACTCGGGTAGCTTCTTGCCGATCAGATGTTCGATGCGCTGGTACAGCTCGACGTCGTACTGCGTGACGAACGTGATGGCCTGGCCGGCACGGCCAGCTCGAGCCGTACGACCCACGCGGTGAATGTAATCCTTGCTGTGCATCGGAATGTCCAGATTTAACACCACGTCCACGTGCGGTATATCCAACCCGCGCGATGCCACGTCGGTCGAAATGAGAATTGAGCGGGACTGCGTTTTGAACTTGTTCAGTGCGGCCAACCGTTTATTCTGCGACATCTGACCATGTAGCGGGACAGCTGGGAGGCCGAGGGCACGTAACATCAGCGCCGTTCGAACCGTACCGTTGCAGGTGCTGCAAAAGATCATGAAGCTGTTGCCGGCCAGTTCGTTCAACACGTGCACCAAGTAAACGTTTTTGAAACGCGCCGGAATAAACAGGTAGTACTGGAGCAGCTTCTCTACCGTTTGATACTTGTTCGATACCTCCACCTTGACTGGATCGCGCAATGAGGCACGTTCGAGCTTCTTCACCTTCTTCGTCATGGTGGCACTGAACAGATAGGTGCGTCGATCGCGCGGCAACAATTTCAAGATTTTGTTCACCTCCTCCTCAAAGTCCATGTTCAAAATGCGATCGGCTTCGTCCATCACGAGATACTTTATTGCCTTCAGGCTGAATCCTTTCGTGTTCTCGAGATGGTCGACCAAGCGGCCCGGTGTTGCGATGATAATGTGCGGTTTGCGGGCGAGTTGTATCGCCTGCGTCACCAGATCCATGCCGCCGACGATAACGCAGCACTTCACACCGATCGTAGCACCGAGCGCTTCAAATTGTTCCGAAATCTGGAACGCCAGTTCGCGAGTTGGCGTCAAAACGACGGCAAAATATCGCTGCGGGTTGTCTAGCAACGAATGTAGGATGGGCAGGGCGAAAGCACCCGTCTTACCGGATCCGGTTTCCGCCAGTCCGATGATATCCTTACCCTGCAGGGCGAGCGGAATGGCTTCGCGCTGAATTTTCGACGGCGCCTTCCATTTTAATCCACGGCATGCCTGGCATAGCGTATCGACGAGACCCTGAGAAACGAAGACAAAACCTCGTCAAAGTTCCCTTTGAAGGAAAGAAAGAACATATCTGCCGCACTTACCAAATCTTCCCACGTTTGCTTGTTGTCGGTGCCGTTGATAGCTTCGTCGGCATCGTTGTTGTCGCTGCCGGAACCGTCATCTTGCTGGTCAGAAGAATCACCTCCATTCGCTGCTGCTTTTGCTGCCTCCTCCACGTCGGACATATCTTCTACTTCACTTTCCGAGCTGGACATGGTGGAAAACGAGGTTTCTCTTTCGGCAAACCACAGTGGAAATCACACCATCGGGAGCAGTAGCGACGACGGAATACAACGTGCGCACGTTTGTGATAGTAAACATTTCACGAACTGTCAATCGCGGTAACGTGTGGCTTGTTTATGAATAGGAGTTGGATTGCGATTGACGAATTCACTATGAACCAGAACCAAAATATTTGAACAAAACATGATATTTGGTAGTTATGTACCGTAAATACGAGTACGTTCTATAAATTGAGCATGAGTTACAATAAAAGGCTACGAATCGTTAATCCAATTTAATTCTCATTATCAAGGTTAAAGCTAATTTCTCGAACATGCTTCAAATGTGGGGTAAATTGCGCTCACATTTTTAAAATGTTTTCTTAATCGTGTCATTTTAAGCACAATATGTGTATTTAAGTGTTGTTTTCACATTTAAAATATGAATCCGGGGAAAAAGCATCCCAGTTAATCTTCCTTGGCCACCTATTAACACGTTTGTGGAACGTATTGTAAACACACATTTTTAAAACATCACGGCGCTGTTTGACAGCAGGGCAAGTTTTGACAACACAGAAAAAACCAATGGCGGATTTTCTGGTTGCCTTTGGCGGGACAACAATAGTGTGACAGACATTCCGTTGTTCGGGGCCAAATTATCGGTTCGATTCAAAGGAAGTTCAGTTGGTGTACGTTTTGCCCATGTCCTAACGGGTGACCCCTTTGTCTACCTGCGGGACAAGTTTCGGTGAACCTTTTCTGTTATCACAATCTACACCTCTAGTTCCCCCTTCGGTTCCCCACGATTAGGAGCACCCTTACAGTGTTGGCAAAGAAGAAGAGCGCGCGTTAGAGCAAACTAAACTCGAGCATTAAAACAACTGGATAAGATTGCAGCTGGGCCGAATTGCGCAAAATGGTTTAGTCGCTAAAGTGCATCAACGAACATGCTAGACGGTTAAACATCATAATATAACGTTCATCCGTAATTCCCGGACCTTGGACGCGCTGGGGACAAAGAATGCTTATGAGCAGTTGGACCAGTGCAAAAGTGGTGCTGGAACGCGAACAGATACTGTGGGTGGTGGCGTTAAGAAGGTAACACACGCACAAACACACATACACACATAACTACTCATCAACACTGCGAAAACGAGTGGAGCGCGCGAAAACCTTCCCACCTGTCTTCGGAACACATCGTTCGTGTTTGTTGTGGTTTATCGCGCGCAAGTTTAGAAACAGATATTCCGATGAGTAAGAAAAAACTACCGACCAAGCGGGGTGGTGGTAAGCTGGGTGTACAGAGGAGGAAGACCAATTTGTTCGATCTTCACGAACTTACGGCGGACGGTAGCACGACCCGAACCATGGAAGACGACGATGACTTCGATGGTGGCGAACCGTCGTCGAACCGAAAGCGATTCGACAAATCGCTGACCATGTTGACACGCAGCGTCGTGAAGATGCTGCGCGAAACGCCGGACGGTGTGCTGTATCTGCGTGATGTATGTCTGCGCTGGTGGGAGGGGGCTTGTTCTTACCACCCGAATACTCTGAAACCGACGTTTTTGTTTCCTTACCGCAGGTGTCACAGACCCTATCGAACCGGCAAAAGCGGCGCATCTACGACGTCACGAACGTGCTGGAGGGTATCGGACTGGTGAAGAAGCAGGTGAAGAATCACATTAAGTGGATGTAAGTATTCTAGGGCAGGAGTGGGGGAGAGGGACGCTAGTTGGCGGACATGAGTCTGAGTAGGCGAAACCGTGTCAGAGGGTAATGTTATTGTTTTGTTTTTTTGCGGTTGTCTTCATACTCCGCCAGCTGGTGCGCGAGTTGAATGACACATCTGTCAAAATGATTTGAAAAGGGGCGCGCGCGCGCTTGTTAGCTCACGCACTCGTTTCCATCGGATTGCAGTCGCACGTGAATCAAAGCAAGCCCAGCGTAACCTATTTGAATAGTTTCGATTATCATCGAACAAATGTACGTATATCGTTGAGGTACACTGTTTTTAATATGTTTTTGTTTTTAATACAAAAAATCATGTGTGATAGCTTACAATGGCCATACCGGATATGTATATGGCTTTTGGGGTTCCGAAAATTACTTAATTGATAAAGTTTCTTATACGATTTCATGAACCTCAGTTCGTTTTGTTAGTTTTTTTTTTTTATATAAGAGGGTTTTAAGTACAAAGTAAGATAAGCTAATTGTATCGGATATGTTACTACGAACCACTAATAAACGCTATTTATGTCCACCTGCACAAACCTATTGCAGCGGTGAAGAGCTGACGACGGAATCATGTCTTGGCACGGCCAAAAAGATCGGTGTGCATATGCGAACGCGCCGAAATCTGGAGCTGCGGGAGGCGTGGTACGATGCAAAAATCCAAGCAATGCGCAAAAGCACCGAGATACTGCTGCAGGACGAAGCGATGCGATCGTACCTGTACGTAACCAGTGACGATCTTACGAGTGCCCTGGACGATAAGCGTCGAATGCTGGTGCTGAGTGAGGACGAGTTTCCGCCGGACCTTCCGCTGATGGACCGTGCCGCTGCGCCACCGGCACCGATCCAGTACGATGGCAATACGCGCCAGCTGTGGGTACGTGCGCGACCCCATCGGCCGCCGGTGAAGTTGATGGTGCTAAAGGAACCGGCCGGCTCGTGCTACACGCGACCAAGCCGCCGGTCGGCAGTGTTACGTCCCTCCGCAAAACATCAGTACGTGACGCTTCCGGAACCGATCAAGGAGGAGCAGCCATCTGTTCCTAGTGGGAGTAGGCATAGCAGTAGCAATAAGAGCGTCGAAGGTGTGGAAAGAACTAGTGCAATAGAAACCGCTGAGCGATTGACCGTATCGGACCCACCGTCGCCATCGTCGCCATCGTCGCCGTCCTCACCGAACATGGAGGAAAGCACATTCGCCGAGCAGCGGGAACGACTCGCACGGATGCTCCTGGACGAACGGGATCTCTCCCAGCACAGTCTCTACCGGCCGAACGGGTGGAAAAACAAGCGAAAGGAAACACGCGGACTGGTGAAACCGTTTCTGGTGGTTGAACCACGGTGTTACGGGACTTTCACCTTCTCGCTCGGACCGAACGAAGGCGTATTCGATCTATTCGGTCAGGATGGTTCGTTCGCTAGCAGCGAATTCACCAAAGAATCGCAATGGATCACTGGCTAGCGAGGTTTGGGTTTGGGCGTGTGTGATGAGTGTTTTTGTACGTGTTTATTTGTAGCATTAAAATTAAATCGACCAGACTGCCCCCCCCCCCTCCTCCCCCCTCACCTTGATATAGTCAACCAGACTGACGACTCAGTAGTTTCGTTTCGCACAAATGCAATGCTTTCTGCAGCACCAAGCGAAATGGAACCTTTTCATAGTGTTATATTGTAAAAAAAGTCACATTTCTCATTCATTTCATATTTCGGATTATTTCGTCTTTCGTGTTGACAACCATAAGACAACTACGGTGACGTTTCCAGACGTACGTGATCGTGACGTACTAGCGAAATTATTATGTATTTTAACATAAACGGTGATTGAGCATATGCGCGTAGCATTATGCTAGTTTAAATGACTTTCGATAAATAAATTATAGCTGACTCCTCTTACAAAGTGATCACAGTGTTTTACAATGTTTTTTTAGTCCGTTAACAGTGTTTCAACTTTTGAATCCTAGAAACCCAAAGTGAAGTTTCGTGACATGAAGAGCAATCGTTCCTGGGTTCTCCACAGAACATAGTCCCTTGGTAAACTTCGTCTCTCAGCATTCAATTTACCCATTATGAGCAATTGGGAACAACTCACCAAGCCGTAACTGCATCACACTTTGCAAACATCGAGAATGTCTCCGCCATTTTATAATGCACCGCACCACGTTAACAAGGGTGCGGGGTAAAAGAGTTACGTTTGGAGAGGTCCACAGAGTCTTGTCTGCAATGCCTTGCGTAATTTTCTACATCTGCATAGCCGCTACAGTGCCTTGCTTAGATTGGTTTACGACCATGAGAAGAGATGTTTCTACGAATGAAAATGAAAGTTCAGTCTCTGCTAACGGAAATCTGTGGTGGACGGCAATCGACGCTAGGATTGCCGTCCACAACAGATGGTGTTATGAATGTTAATGTTTTCGAAGTCTACTAAGATCGCTCGATTGACTCGACTGGTAGATGAGCACGAAAGTATTCCTGAAGAATACAACTATAATCAATATTCATTAAAAGCCGCATATTATTCTACACATTTCCGTATTATGTAGAATTTTAACAACCAGCTCAATGGGATTTGGCTATTATAGTGCTTTCCCATCGACAAGAGCAATAATTTTATCAAAATCAAATGTAGCTCGAGTACGGGATTGCAAATGTTTAGGCACATTCTCAAAACCTTGTGAATTAAGTTGTGCGCTTTTGGAACAAGTTGGTAATAATCTCATCTCTGCGTCCAGTATTACTTATAGACGATCTTTTCCTCTTCCGACAACAACCATCAGGACTTACATGTTACATTGTTATGGAGTTGTTCCACTTTCACTTGTTCTACCAGAAGTTGTGTTGCCTTTGTTTTAGGGATTTGCAGCGGTCTTTTGTTGGCGCAACCTCCGTTTCAACCGAGCAAAAAATAGAGTTTTTTTATGGTCCAACGTGTTAAAGCAAGATTCGCGATCCTAAACGGAAACGTAATAGGATACTACTGCGACAGAGAAATGGTCAGCTAGTGGAATACTATCATTCAAATTGACTTTTGCTACCTATCCGCTACCTTTAATCTGTTTTTTGTGACGGATGTCGCAAACACCGTCATATCGACTCTATTATTAATAAACCCGCTCCCGCAGGTTCCATCGAACACACGGATCTTTAATATACTTCCGTCTGATAAGGAATTGACCTTTAAATAATAAATACTTCGAGCAAACAATTCTTTCGAGACCAACTGCTTCAAACAGGACATGGTTGCCATTCCGAAATGGGTCTTTTTCGCGAACTGCGCGCACTGCTGCGATTGTTTGTGTGGAGTGGTCTGATTCCGTACGTACCTCCGGCACCGAGGGAAGCGGTTTTGCGGCGACGAACACAACGCAACTACCTGATTCGCCTCTGTCTGGCCTTGCTGCTGTTCACCTTCGTGTCGTATATGAAAGTAACCGTTCTTAATGGTTATTCCATGTTCATGTATTCCTTGTCGTACGTCGTGTGGTTGCTGGCTACGCTGGTCGATACGGTCGGCATAATGGCGCTGCTTATCGTCAATGGACTGAACGCGGCTCAGTTTGGTACGCTGGTCGAGTTGGTGGGGCATGTAGAGCGGGCAATCGACGGTTGGACGTTGGGTTCGGGACGGCCCAGCTCCTACCCACCGTACCGTTGGTATACGATGGCAATTTTACTCGTGTGCCTCGTTTACCACACGTACAGATGGATGCACTACATTGACTACAGCGTGCATGTGATCCTGCAGGTTCGTTTCGAGGAGTGGATAACGGATATGTATCTTTTCTACGTGATTCTGCTGCTGTTCGCCATTGGCCGGTGCGCGAAGCATTTGAGAAGGATGCTGCAGGACACGATACGGTACGAAGCCGTGGTGGAGCTGTGCGCCGTGATGCGGCTGCGGGATGATTTGTTGCAGTGCGTCGCGTTGGTTAGTCGTGTCTATGGGCATGTGTTTTTGAGCATTTGTGCATCATGGCTCGTGTCGATCACGTGTATCGTTTACTTTGACTTCATATTGAGTGGATTGCAGATTAACCTCAACCAACCGTACGTATTCGAACACGGAATAATGTTGCTGCGAAAAAGCGCACTAGTTGGTGGACTTGTGGCTGTGACGGGTGCGGTTGCAGAACGGGTAATAAGGTTGCGAAGGAGGAGAATGATTTTTTACCTAACACATTCTCTCTCCGTACACAGATGAAGGCCATCACGGGTATATCGCAATACGGCGAGACACATCATACGCTGCAAAATCGCCCGCTGACAAAGCTGATCGATAAGTTGCTACTCAAGAGCCAGTTTCAGGACATCCGATTCACTATATACGGAGTGATTCCCATCGATAACAGCTTAAGTTATATGGTGAATATATCGACAGAGATTATGATGTGTAAAGGGGGTTTAATGAGAATTTTACCGAATTGGAAAAATCTGTCGTGTCTAAAATCCTCATACAAATTTCATGACAAAACGTCACACTTAAAACTAACACTCAGTTATATCTACAGGTGCTAGGCTCGATCGCAACGTACATCGTGATCCTTACACAGTTTCGTCAGCTTGAACTTGAGTACAGATAGGACGAACGGCTTATTCTTCCTTCCTGGTGGCTACTTTCCTGCATTTCGGTTTGTTCAAAGCGCAAATAAATCACTATTTCTTGACCCAAAGAAGAAAAAAAACATACACACACACACACGCGCTGTTTTCTGGCGGGAGCCTCGGGCGGATCAATTCGGTTAGAAAAAGATCCCCTGCGCCGCTCCACGTTTAATGAGCTAACACGGTTTTCTTCTTGCACTTACACGATGATAACCAAAAAAGCTTGCTTCGTTCAATTTTCCGAACATTGTTGTACTTTCACTCGAGCTGCTCTTTTTTTTTTCGTCGCCACTTCCTTCTCTTGTACCATATATCGTTTTTGTAAATTTGTGTATGTGTGGTTCCTAAGGATTGTGATTTGTGATGCAAATGACCGACACTATGGTCTGTTTTCGTCGGACAGCATTTTGCACACTCTTGCCCCGTGACTTACTTATCAACTCAAGTAAGTCACTAACTGGTACTCCACTCGTGATATATCGTCCAACAAACTACTAACTTCACTACAGTGTACCTAAAAGCTACTACAAAACAGACCTTAACGTACTATACCTTAGCGGTAGGATATACAATACACATAGAGTAAATCGTTCGTTGGTGTGGATGAAAAAGTTGATAAAATGTGTACGCTTAACGTAAGAAATTATGGATAAGTGCTACAAAATAGAGTAGATAACGGTTAGGTTGATAGAAGAAGAGAAATAAAAAAAAAAACAAACTAATTTTCTTAAAGCAAGCACAACATAACGACGACGCTGACGACGAGCTTAACGTAAATACAGTAAAAGAAGCTTAATAAAAATGAAGCAACACATACGTTAAGCAACGTGTTCGCTTTTGTACAAATCGTCTTAAGAAGAGATAAAGAAGAAGGAAAAAAACATTAACTTTGTAAATATGAATAACGAATTAACGAATAGCTGTTACTAGACTTCTTTCGTTTGATGCTCCGCGATCAACGATGATTCAAACGACCCTGTGTTCTGTTCTGTATGTTCTGAGATTATGGTAACGTCATTCTTTCGACTCTGTGTGCCTCATGCAACAATAAAGAAACCTGATTCCATCACCTGATTTGACCCCGCTTTCGTCGGGGGCTTTACTCGTTACGCTTCCGATTCCGACCACTGCAGAAGGCACTTGGTGGAAGATTGTGGTGAATTGGGGGCTTTTCTGTACCGTGAAATACGAATCCCTGCCTATTACGCGTAAGGATATTTTAACAAGTAAACCGTCTAAAGCTACCCTACCTGTTTGCCTGCAAGTAGACTTGTGTTACACTGTTCCCACCCCATAACGAAATGAAGTGTAACAGATTGCACAGTGTTTAGCGCTGCCACATGCAACAACATCCTCTAGGAAAGCTTCAATCCGATGCTTTACGTTAGTAAGTAAACCAAGAAGACAAGCAGAAATGTGACGCATTAAGGAAAGAAAAGGGAAAACATTCAAGCACACAAACACATCTGCTGCAGTCTACGACCGATGGGGGCTGGTTTCGGTGCTGCTTCCACCGCGACTGCTGCCTCCACCCTTGCTAGAGTTGCCACGCGGCACGAGACAGTTGGAGCTGCCCGAGCTGGAGATCGCCTTAAGTACCTCTTCCTGCAGCGAGCTCGGTGGATCCGACAGCACGTCCGTCGTCGTCGACAGTTGGCGCAGCTGGTTGGAGACGGCTGTGCACAAGAACACAAGTTGAGTTAGGAGTTTGATTGACGCTGATCAGAATTGCTACGTACCTGGTCGTAGTTCCACCAACGAGCAGTACTGATCGACCCACAGCTGGCTGGTGCGATACATCTCGTCCATATTGGCGACGGATACCGTCTGGTTGTAGGAGTTCAACAGTGGTTCGAAGATCAGACCGAACTGTGAAGTGAACAATGGTGTAAATGATTTGTCTAAATTTTAATGCCTTTTGTCTTGTTGCAAGATAAACCATTTTAAAAGACGATTAAACAAAATTTGAAAATGTTCGAGACTAAATTAAAAAAAAAAATCAAGGCCTACTTAAACGTTTGACATACAACGTTAAATAATAAAATGACAACGCTTCTTTTTCAAGTCCTTAACCTCAAATTTTACCACTTTGACGACAATTTTACAACCAAAATTTATCTACTTCATATGAATGCTTCGTGGATCACAAAAAAAAACAATACTTACGATCCAAAATTTCCAATTGTCCAACGTTCGCTGCCGGACGTAATGCTGATACAGTTCCTTCACGCGACCAGTTCGCTGGCGTGATACGGGCGCCCCACTGGCTGGCAGTGCGGTGTGAAGATTACTGCAATAGAAAAACGATTATGCACTAGGTTGCATAAATCTGCGAACATGCGTTACTTACTTCAGCGAATTATTCAGCTGATCTATCTCCCGACGCAGAGCATCCATCTGATCGTTCGCCGACGTTCGCTCCGTACGAAGTTGCTTTATATAGTCGGCGCCCTTCTGCAGCATGGCCGCTTTGCTGAGCTGTTGGGGAAGGACGTGAAAACAGATCATTACCTACCAGGTCATACGGTCAAACATTGGAAAACTGCTACACTTACCTTCGCATTCGGGTTCTGTTGCAGCTGCGGTATCAGCGAGTGAAGCGTATCGAACCCATTCTTGATGTTGTACCGTCGCTTCTGTTCCGCGTGTATGTGGCCGGTGCGGCGTTGGCTATCGCTGCGCGGGAATTTACTTCCCGCACCGCCCATACCACTGCCGCTTCCACCACTACCACCGCCCAGTCCGGTCGGTGACATTGGCCCATCGGTGTCTTGGGCCGATTCGGGCGACAAGCTCTGCTGCGACAGTGACATATTGCTGGAGGAAGCAAAGCTCAGTACGGAGCTGTGGTTTGGTTGCGAGGTGCGCATCGTACCACCGGATGAGCCGGAAGCCACCGTGTTTGACAGTTGATGGTGATGCTGTTGTTGGTGCAGTTGTTGATGTTGTTGCTGTTGCTGCTGTTGCAGTTGTTGTAGCTGCAGCTGAGAGGAAGATGGTGAGATGGTGTTTCCAATTGACATCGTTTGGAATAGACTGGGCTGCTGTTGTGGTTGTTGTTGCTGCTGCTGCTGCTGCTGTTGTTGCGACTGGGACTGCGTTAAGTTACTTATGGCACTTGATGATGTACTTTGCGATTGTTTACTCAGTAAGGTACTTGCATCTAAAAGATAAATTGTGGAAATTAATATAGTTATTTATAATCTGATAATTTCACTGCAAAAACGTTCAATCAGACAAAGTACTACACGAAAGAGATATTTGAAGTATTATAAAAGGTGTAAGCAACAATTAAAATGGTGCTACATGGATTATCCAATCATTTTGAAACAACCTCAGATCATGCCTAACGGGTAACTTATTTTTACTCAATACACATTGGGATTCGAGTAACTATTCTTCAGTATGTATCACACCGATTGCAACAGTATTGCTTCAATCGGCTTATGCTGTACTTACTGTTAGTCGTCAGCAGCTGGGCAAGCAGCGCGCTGTTGGTAACGTTGAGCATCGGTTCACTCGTGGTGGCATGCAGCGTCGGTGTCATGTGCTGTTGATGACTGGTTATTGCGGTCACACCGCTGCTACCGCCGGCACCGCTGCCGCACCCAACCAGTCCCATCGTGGCGGCATTGCTAACGCCACCACCACCCGTCTGTTGCTTCATAATCATCGAATTGCTGCGGGTGCGCAGCTTCGCGTTCGCCTTCTGGGACGACTGGTGGTAGCGGGGCATGGCGAAGTTTTCCACCTCCTTCGGGGGCAGCGGAAAGGTCGCATTGATCGGTAGGCTGTTCGAGCGGAACATCTCTTTGGTGGGATGAGGCGGATGCCGTTTGGTCGCTTGTTGCTGCTGCTGCTGCTGCTGTTGTTGTAGGTTTGAAGTCGTAGATGCAATCGACTGTTGTTGCTGTTGTTGTTGCTGCTGCTGCTGCTGTAGCTGAAGATCCTGCAGTTGCTGCTGGGATTGTTCCAGTGCGTGCGAAATTCCGACCAGCGTTCCACCGCTCGATGTTAATCCCATTCCTCCCGATCCGGTCGATCCGGACGAACCTGTAGTAGGTTGCAGCAGTGTGCCGTGCGGTGGGGACGAATGACGCATTGCGCGCACACCACTGGCATACGAACCACCGGCACCGACCGTTTGCGAAGGAATCTTGTACGGTTGCGGTTGATGGCCGTGGTACGATTTGTAACTGCTACCGGATTGTGATGCATGCAGACTACCCGGGGGTGAATGTTGTGCTGCCAACATCTGGCTGTAGTTTGGACCCGTTGGCATTGACGTCGAGCGGGGCTGGGTAGGAACTTGTTTTGTCTGCGGTAGCGCCGGTACCGGCAGGGATTGACTGTGCGTCAGCAGCTTAGAGCTGATGTTGTTTGCCTGCATCAGCATGGCGTTCGCGTTTGTCGTTCCCATTTGAGAAGCGGTTCGCAGGGCGTTGCTGTTACCGCCATCACCATCACCGGAGCTGTTTGATAGGTTGACCGGATTGGTGGCCACGTTTTGCATCGCGGAATGGTTGTAGTGTAGTTGCATACTACCAGGCGTTAGGGCGGATGGGATAATAGCCCCACCCATCTGCAGCATGCCGCCAGTGGAGGAGGACGTGGCGGACGACGCCGGTGTGGAAGAAACCACGCTCGGAAAGCCACCGGCATTAGCGCCGTACGCTCCTAGGGCAGCGTTACCGGTTGTGGTTTGACCCAGGTGCGGCTGTGAAACCATATTGTACGCCATCGTTTGATGGGGTGTCGGTGGGTATTTCGGGTCGTAGTTGTGTTTGGCGTACGAGCGGGTAAACTTCGACTTGGCACTGCGCGCCAGCTCTTCGGAACTGTTCGTGCGGGCTATAGATTGTTGCTGCGTTGCTGGCAACCCGAGTTGGGTGTTGCTGACAACAACACCGCTGCCACCACCAGCAATAAGCTGGTCGGAAATGTACGAATCAAACGCGTTGCTAAGCTGCTGAGCAATCGATGACTGTACGGCGGTGGCCGGAGAAGACGAACCGCCCGACGGCTGCAACGTTTGGGTGAAGATTTTTGCCGAATATTGTATGGCGGGCGGTTGCGATTGTGGAATGCATCCGCTAGTTGGTTGATGCACGTGGTTCGTCTGCTGATTGCTGCCGGTTGCTAGCGCGCCAGGCGTTTCCTGTATGCTGCTAACGGGCCCGGTCAGCTGGTTAGAACCTACGGAACGGGTAACGAAACCAAATTAGAAATGGGAAATGCCACATTTGCAAACTTCGACCTACCGAGTGAGTAGTTATACTCGATCGCTTTCAGTATATCATCTGACGCTTCCTCCGGCACTGGGGCAAGACGCGGGAAGTTCAGAAAGTCCAGATCCAAATCCATTAAATCATCTAGATTTGGCTGCAGTGGGCCCAAGCTGGGCTGAATAAAGTCGGCCCGACCCGCGCCACGAGCTGAAATGCGAAACAAACCGTTCGATTTGATATGGTTATAATTAAAAGCAGCACGCATTCTCTTCTTACCGATCTCTCTAGAATCGGGAAACGGATACTGGGCTAGTGTTGAGAACAGCGTATCCGTGGGCATATTATCGGTGATCATGTAGATATCATTACTGATCGGAGACCACTCCAAGAAGTCTAATTCGCTATTCTGTAAGAAAAATGAAAAAAAAAACAATACGTTAGGGTCAGTCTACTAACATTCATTATTCTATTCTCGTTGCTAGAACATTTAATATTGAACACATCAACTCGCTTGACAATATTGAACTGTCAAGCGATAGGTTATTGACGGTATCTTTTATTGTGTAGCTGAACTTTACGATATTAACCATCCGTTTGTATAAATATTATGTCTCCTGTTATTACGAACACGCTGTTGACATAATTTGAGGAAGAACGTTCGATGTTTATGATGAAAGAGAAAACAGCATATCACTCATGCTAGCAAACTTTTTTTGGCCGATAAGTGATCGCAAGAAGCTGATAGTTGTGTTACTGTACTTAGAAAAGCTTAATGTGATGGTAAACTTGCGTGGCGATCGAAAAAGGCACGAATTCAGAGGAATGTGTAAGATATGGATATACGCTTTACATCGATTAGTACGAGTGCTTATAATTTTTTTTAAGCAAATATGAGTTAATACTTCCATTTAAACCAGTATTGTAAACGAATCCGTAGACTTTGCAGTATTTTTTTATCCATATCATAGGATCCAAGTACAACCAATCATTTTGGCTAGTTTCAACTTAGAAGTCGCTAACAGATCGCTTAAAGGACGATAGACCGACTGTTTTCAGCTACAATGTGATGGACACTAAAATACTAATACTGGATTCTAGAGCCCAACAAATCCACCATCTGCGACAACAAAGGTAATAAAGATAACAAATTGCGTACGTGCACGGTAAGCATGATGTACTTTCTGCCCATCACAAAGGTGAATATTTGATGAAACTTCCAATGCATCCTTGCGCTTGACATATCGGGTAGCTCTACGAAAGGCGAAACAGCGCGAATGGTACTCTAGTTTCCCGGCGCGTCATTAGCAGTACTGAGGAACATGCACGTGTTCGATAACCTGCGCGGTTTGTTAAGCTGTTTGCAATTTATGGGATTGCTTGCGATAAAACAGCACATCGCAAGATCTGAGTCAGCGGCACTGTTCATTACCACTTCCAATGTGGTACTGAAATGTATCATCTTCTCTCTCGTTACCTTACTGGGATGTGCGGTTGTGATGTTTCAAGCAATTCAGGAGAACTGGGTGGATTGCATCAACGAAACTGGTTCTATCACGGGAATTGTGTACATCGTGCATAATATTACATTCTGTGGTGTGTTCTTCGTGCTACCGTGGCAAACGTACCGCCAGCGGTACCGACTTACCGCCGCCATGAACACTCTACACCGAAATGAGCAGGATCTGGTCGAATTCACCGAGAATCGTACGGACTATCGCCTCGTGCGGCTACTTGCCACCATAGTTGTGGCGAATGGTGTGATTTTGCATGTGTTCTTTAATTCGTACTACATCGTGCAGTATCACTCTTCTGATAATTTC
Source organism: Anopheles farauti No. 4 (assembly GCA_000956215.1). Taxonomy (NCBI): domain Eukaryota; kingdom Metazoa; phylum Arthropoda; class Insecta; order Diptera; family Culicidae; genus Anopheles; species Anopheles farauti No. 4. Next base: position 3,418 of record JXWZ01001509.1, on the reverse strand, counting down.
TTCGCAATCTACGTTTCAAGATGCATGTACATGTACGTCGATCTAGGGATGGAACTGATTCTGGGAGTGTGCGATTGTATGCTGCTGATAGCACGACTTCAGCTGGAACGCTTAGTGGAGATGACGAAAAATTGGGATCCGAGCACTGAAACCGATCGTTTACTTGAGCTTTACACTGACCTGTACGGTAAGATTGTACGCACGATCCGGCTCGAGTTGAGCCCTTACTTTGGGCCAATCGTCACAGCGTTTGGTGCGTACATGTGTCTGGAAGTAGCTGTCTGTTCGCTAGATGCAAATAGAATTATGTGGAGCCACAATCGTTCCATTATGGCTCTGTTGGCAAACATCATGTGGTCGTTGAGTGATATCAAAAAGATATCTGCGCTGCTCGTCCTGAGCGAAGGAGTTAACGCGATGGTAAGTATAATGGACTGCCAACTACCTAACAGCTACTTAGTTTGGTGGATACGGTGGAAACATAACTGAATATTTAATGTATTACACAGCGGTTAAAAAAAAACCGTGTGTATGTGTTGGCGCAAAAACTACTCTCGTTAATGACTCTGTCTGGTTATTCAACTGCGAAAACTTGAACGCCCGACTTCCCAGTCACAGTCATGAACGTGTTCAGCAACATTCAAGCAATTCTCCGTGTGCTTCGGGTTCTTGGTCTGCTTCCTCTGCACCAAAGCTCCGGCAGTAGTAAGGGCACGGGCTCGTACGAAAGTGATCGCTATGCAGCGTTAAAGTTCGTTCTCTTCTTTGTCGCCGCTGTGTTGGGCAGTGGATATTCCATGTTTTATGGCATCGTTGATCTCCCGCAGATGTTTCTAGGCAATACGGGCATTTATTCGTTCGTTTACATCGCTCATACCATTACGCTATGTGTTGTTCTGTGCCTACTACCGTGGCAAACGTTTCGCAGACGACGGCAGCTCGCCTCGCTGATGAACATCCTGAACCAGAACGAGCTGAACCTGGTGGAGCTCACCGGAAGGGGAACAAACTATCGCACCGTGCGCCTTCTGTCGATCGTCTCGATCTGCAACGGGATAGTTTTTCATACCTTTTTTCACTTCTACTACGTTTATGAGTTCAACACCTACAAGGCGGAGTTCGTATCATTGTACATCGTGGGCTGGTTGTTTATGTACCTCGATCTGGCCACCGAGTACTTGCTGGGGTTCTGCGATTGCTTGCTTTTAATCGCCCAGCTTCAGCTGGAACGTGTGGCGCGACAGGCGCGAGATCCCGATCGAAATGTGGCGATCGAGCATCGGATACAGCTGCACATCGCCGTATACGATCGTACCGTTTGGGCGCTAGAACACAACCTGAGCCCGTACTTTGGACCAATCGTGGCCACATTTAGCACGTACGCATCCCTTGAGGCGGCCATTTGCATTCTGATGATTGTCAGCGAAACAGGTATTTTTAAAGGCTGCTCGGAACTTTACATCCTGGCGAACATGCTTTGGCTACTGACCGATATCAAGAAGCTAGTTGCCGTGTTTCTGCTTAGCGAAAGGACTAATGCGATGGTAAGTAGTTGTTTCCGAAATCCGTTTGCTTTATCTAACTTACTATATCAAATTGCCGTCAAGCAATGACCACATGATGGATGATGTGCTTCGTTCGTCCGACACATTCAATTATACGGTCCGTTTTCTCCACGCACCGGTGTGCTATATACTTTCATTACCGTGTTCTATTAGAAGCAAACCCACGCACCAGAGCGGTGGGCAAAGTGTTGAAAGTTTTTTTTTTCTCGATGGACCTGCTCCATTCTTATCTTAGCAACATGCGTAAGCTTGGCATGACACTCATACGATACGACCGCAAGCGAGGTGTTTATGCGAAGCTGCCTTGGTATCAGTTTACCATCCAATGCGTATGCTCGGTGACCTGCATCACTTACACCATGTTTCGCCTCACCCGGGACTACCAAAGCCTGGTGAAGGATGTGAACATGCTGAACCAGGTCGCGAATGTCATCACCACAGTGGCATTCTGTATCGTTTGGTCCGTGGTGCCAACGCAAGTGTACAGAAAGCGTGTTCAACTGACCAGTGCCTTGAACTGTCTGCTGCAGAACGACGCGGATCTGCGTCGCGTAACAGGCAGCGTGTCCTACTCAAAAACGAAAGCCTTCGCCAGGATGATCCAGCTGGACGGAGTGCTGTGTTTTCTGCTGCTGGGCGTTGGCTACATAATAGGGTACGGCAGTACCGAGGGCAGTACACCGCACCAACTCTTCCTAACCATTGGCGTTTATCTGTACGAGGATTTGTGTCTATCGCTGTTTTTCGGGTTTCTCGGCACGCTGTTTCATCTTTGCGCGGAACAGCTGGCAAATGCGGGCCAGTTGCTCGAAACGCTTCACGTGCTCGACGATGATTCATCGGTGCAGCGTGTGGAGTCGTTTTGCGCGATATACGATCGCATTTGTATCACCGTCACGGATGCGTTGTATGATTACTCTGGACCATTATTTGCCACCTTCTGTCCGATAATAATCGTGCAAGTTTCGCTCCGTCTGTTCTTTCTGGAGGAAATCGTCGAAGTCGGCGACCTGAAGCAGTGGTCGACAAGGTTCTTAATAATGATGGACATATTGGAATGGTTGTGGCTGTGCTTTGACTGCAAGAAACTAGTCATCTTGCTCTACGTGAGCGATATTCTACACCAGCAGGTAAGGTATGGGTGGGGTGAGGTGTTGTTTTTTTTGTTTTCTTTTTTCGCATAGCTTACTAAGCAAAATGGTTAAATAAATAGTGGCAACCCATTCGCTTCTATCGATTGATTGATTGGAGTAGCCTGCACGTCCATTAGAAGTTAATCGTTATTTTATTATGCATCAGACATCAATTCCAGGAACAAAAGTTCATGAACGGCTTTTGAATGCACCCGCCCAGTTAAGGGCATAGTCGTTGCGTTGTGATCGAGACAACACGAGCGCCCCCTGAATGTGACAATGAGATGCATAAAAACACAGCTCGAGTTTATGGCAAAGGTTGGCGTAGCGATGGTGAATTACAACGAGCGGAAAGGTGCATTCGAGAGTGTCCATCACGCACGGTGGAAGTTTACCGTCCTGTTCATCACAACACTGCTCTGCTCCGGCTACCTGTTGTGGCGCAGTCCCATGGATTACATCGTGTATAAGTTGGAAAGCATGGTGTTCGATCTGAGCATCTTCGTCATCATCACAGTGGTGTCGTGCGTGCTTTGTCTCATCATCCCGCTGCAAACGTATTGTAAACGCACCCAACTAGCCGCCACCTTGAATGCTTTACTGACCAACGATAGCACCCTTCAGGAAGCGGTAGTTCTGCACGGTGGAAAACTTCCCCATTACGGCGGGGCGACACTATTCGCTCGTCTCGTCCGGTGGGATGAAATAGCTTGTGTTTTG
>JXWZ01001508.1:0-10060 GCA_000956215.1 Anopheles farauti No. 4 | reverse complement strand
ACTGAAAGCTTTTTCTATGGTCATGAGAAAACTCAAAGTGAACAGCATAATGTGTGTTACCAGCGAGAGTCGTAAAGTCTAAGAACGATCCCATAAAAACACAACAATGAATAAAAAAATTTGGGGTATTATTTGCTGGCTTTGAACTTATTAAGCTCACAACACAAAAGCTTCCACAGTACAATGGATGAACAATATTTAAACGGAAAACTTACTTGAAAAATTCTTCCGCTGGTGGCTTACGTGGCGTGCGTAGTGTAGCGTTCAGCATCCGAAATTGTTCATGCGACAAACAGTTGGCCATATAGTAGGACCCATTGCTAGCGGCACAGTTGTCTTCCTCCTCGTACGAAAAACAATTGGCAGTGGCCCACTCGTGCTGACAACCGCGCCATGGCAGGGGGTCTTCGAACGACACCACCATGTAGAAGACGGTCCAGGCAATTATCACATTGTAGTATAGCATCACCATGCCGGAGATGAGTATCATGCCGTATCCTAGCCCCTCCGAAAGTGGTGCAAGACGTTTGAAGAGAATCGCCGGTCCCAAACCCACGTACTGTGCCAGGGAGAGCTCCATGAACATCAAGGGAAGTCCGGCGATGACCAACATCACGGTGAACGGTATGAGAAATGCGCCTACCATGTGATCGAGCGTGAGACGTGCGCTAAAAAGTCTGATCGTACGACCTACCATGATCTACTTACCTCCGCCGTTGCTGTAGCAAAGGTAGGGAAACCGCCAAACATTTCCCAGCCCAACGGAATATCCCAGTAAGGACAGCAGAAAATCGTAACGCCCTGTCCAAGAGCCACGTTTTGCATGCACTTCATCGTTCATTTGATTGTCACTGCTAAATTCGTAGTCGAACGTGTACGCCAACTGTCTTCGACGTTCAACTCGCTTAAGCCACCCTTCGGCCGTAAGTTTCGTACTACAGTCCTTGAAGCAGATAACAAACGTTGGGAGCAACGGTATCACTAACAATGAAAATTCTAACCGCCCCTCATATCTACCAGCTTTTATGAGTGCAGTTACCGTGTAGCTATAAACAAGATATTTATCAGATAAATCTTCTTACTTCACTTTCATCGTGGGCGACACTATTCATCCCTGCTCCACTGGATCACTTCAGGTCACTGCAGTAGCTAGATCGGCAATCAAACGTAGCAAACGGTTGTGAGATTTCTTGCATAGGATTCTACCGACGGCATGTTGCCCACCCGACATTGTACGGTGGATCGCAAAGTGGTGAGAAATATTGCTAATTAACTCACTGTGAAGGTTGCACTATAGCCACTCTTACATTGCACTGCACTTTGGCTGGGATATAGAACATTTTGTACGGTATTTATTGTTGAGTTGAGAAGAATTTATCAAACGAACACAAGTATTAAAACATAAGCGAAACAGTGAATTTATGCATTCTTGTTTACTTAAAGCCTTGACGAAACTCGATCAGAATAATGCTTATAGACAAATACGTTAGGAATATGTTTCCCTAATGTCCGGTTCACTGTTGTTCATCTAAGTGTGTACATATTTTTCACAAAATCTAGCTTTAGTACATTCTTCTTCTTGTTCTTCTCTTCTCTTTGGCATAACGATCAAAGTCATACCTGCCGACTCCTCGCTAGGGGAAGACGGTCCGAATGGGATAATGGTACCGGTCCTGTTAAGTGAAAGACCGACGCCGCTACCACTACACTACAGGGTCTGCCTGTAGTATCAAGTTATCTTTCCTCAGCAAACAGAGAATGTCCGTGTGGAATTGTGATAACAACGGTAATTTTCATTAGGCAGAGTTAAAATATTAACTTAGGGACTCGTCTTCTTTTAGTTATGATTAATGAACCGGTTTTGGTAGTGTAATTTAGAGATATAAGTATAGAAAATACACGGAGTAACGTTACGTAAGTAATCTTTTTTTTATAGAATGGATTTTGAATATTAAGCTGCTAACTAATTCAATTTCAGATTTAAAAAAAACTGTATAAGAAGGAATTAAAAAAATTATGTAAAAAAATAATAATAAAAAAATATATATAAATAATATAAGAATGAATTAAAATTACAATCATAATCATGCTGCATTTTTGTGAAATGCAATATATAACATCGATACATATTGCTTCAATCGAGTCAGATGCACTTAACGGACTGATTGCCAGTTCTAATACCACGTCATTCAAATATTCACCAAAACTTCACCACGGTCGCACCGCAAGTTATATCACCAAAAAAATACCTCTTACGAGGACCATTTGTTTCATGGGCGGTTGAGTGAGACGAAAACAAATATGATTCAAACTAAATTGAGTTTTAAGCGGCTAAACAGGTGCATGCGGTGCCAAACGATAAAGTGAATTTCTTATTTAGTAACAAATTTTTTTCTTGCGTTGTTGGAGCTCTCTAGATTGCATTAAGATTACACACTCCGCTTAACAATACCACTGTGCACCATGTACCGTCCAGCAGGTTATGATGATTCCGAAGACGATGACTTCGATGAGTTTGGATATTTTTGCAGCTCATATCCGGGAAATAAGGTATGTTCGTGTTTCTGCGAAATGTTAAGATTATGTTAAACAATTTATTGCGCACCTAACATTTGCAGCCAAAACCTCCGAAGATAGAGCAAACTCCGACGGCAGATAATGACACGCTCCTGTACAATGCACTGCTGGATGGCGATCTAGCGGAAACGAAGCGCATATTGGAGAAGGACGAATATTTACGCACTGGTGGTACGCTCCGGCATGGTTGGCCTGCACTATTCTATGCCTGCTACGAGGCCAGACAGATCATTGTGGAGTATCTTGTGCAGGATTTGCAGATCGACGTGAATCGTCAGTACAACCTCCAAACAGCGCTGATGATTGCATGCACCTCGCCACGACCAACGGAGGATGTGTTTCAAGTTGTACGGCTGCTGTTGGACAATGGTGCCATTATCGGTGTTTTAGACCAATACGGTTGTTCACCGCTCATGTTGGCCTGCAAGCAAGGACATCTGGCAGTGGTAAAAGAAATTGTGGCCGAGTCCTCATTGCTTTCAACCGATAATGAAGGAAACACGGTACGTGTCGTGCGTGTCATGTAGCATGTCACAGGAAGCCTTTACTTATCTTGGACGCTCTGTTCTTATAGGCACTCTTTTATGCGGTCAATAGTAACGATTTGGATGTGGTGAAGGTTCTACTCAGAGCCGGTGCTCAAACGCACACCGTCAACCGACAGGGTTTCACGCCTAGACAGTGTGCAGTGAACAGGAACTACCTCGATATTGCCGAACTTTTGCCGTCAGAGGAAACCCAGTACCACCTTCCGGCCAAGTATCTGTCCTACGGAACCTTCCACAACTTCATGCATGGCGAACGTGTTCAGGATCCTCCCGGTTACCATCCCGACCTGGGTTTGTTGTTGTTGGGTATGGGGAGCGAGAGTAAGCTTCCCATATTCGCACAGGCAAACATGGATCTGTTCCAGTTCCTCACCCTCACCGATGAACGATTGCGTGAGCTTGGCGTGAAATATCCCATCGAGCGGAAGCGTATTCTTCTGGGACTGTACGATTTTCATCGCCAAAAATGGTCCAAAAATAGCCTTTGGACAATGCCCAAGCAGACCGCACTGGAGTAAGCTGCTATTGCGGGCATGTGCGCTGAAATGTTATATCTGATTGGTATTGTTTTCTTTTTCATCACATAGCTTTTACGACTTGCTGGAAGCACTGGGAAACATGCTCAAACATCTAACGGTCATGCACTGCTCACTGCTTTATACGAAAGCGCTTACCGGAACAGCCGATCGAAATGTAATGTCTCATGTGGAGCAGAATTCGAACCTGACCCAAAGATTAGCAGAACTGTGCGCGAGGGTTCGCGAGTTCAAAGCGCACATCCATGTAATACACGAACTTTCCTCACCCAAACCAGTCTTGCACGTAACGGCGACGAGCTGGCGAAACACTGGAACGAAACGTAAAATGTACACACTTGTGTCCTGCGCCATACTTGGCGGTTTGGTTGTTTATTTCAAATCGAAATCGTTGGCCGTTTCTGTTTTCACTGGGTTAATTTTGAACACGATTGATATGAGTTTATAGAAATACAGTTAACAAACCTTTCGTTTATCGTTTATTTTAAAAATCCATAAATCTCTCGTTTGCCCAGTCCTTTGGAGTTCCTTCTTTCGTCCTCCTGTAGAGCGTCCATAAGCGCTTTGTTGAGTGACGCACCGGCACTGGTTGCCATATCGAGGCATTTTTTCAGTGTTTCCATGCGAATCGATCCCTCGCCCGAGGTGCGGACCGTCGTTATCGATTGCTTCCCATCCGGACGGCAAGATACGCCTACCGCCACACTGACCACACTACACTCTTCCTCCTCGGCGGATGGATCCACAACACACTGGTCTCCAATCTTGCACACGGTGACGAGGATCGGAGCCGTCGTTACGTTCAATCGCTCGCAGTCGTACGGATCGTCGGTAAGTATTAGATCCATTGAGCCACCGTCCATCATGGCGGTGGAAACGCGCGGAATTCTGGTGTTGTATAGAGCACCTTTCACTGCCAGCGACACCGCGTCGAACAGATTGCCGCCGCACTCGAGTATCAGCACATCCACGTACAGCTTCCAGCACTGGTGCTTGGCCATGATGCATAGGCTCGACAGATCGAGTCCTTTCTGGGATTCGTATGCTTTTGCGAGGGTGTTAGATATCTCCGTCGCTAACTGCTCACCTCCTCGACCTTCGAATTCTGGAGTTGCGTTCGCTGAACAGTCGATGAAGAAATCGATCTTGCCCTCGTTCGGCCGATCGGGATGCGGTGTGTCTATTTCGGCCTTCACCCCGACAAGTATGTCCGTCTTAGCGAGCCGTAACCGTGTCGATCCGGACGCATGCACGACCACGTCCGATTCGAGCTCCATCGGTCTGTAGTCCCGATTCGTTCGTCCATCGTTGCGAAAGTTTTTCTACGAAACGAAACAAAGTCAGTTGTTGATGTTACACTAAATTAGATGCAATTATTTTAACACCAACTGACCTGTATTCCATGCAGAATATACGATTTTTCTGCCTCACTTAGTAGTACATTCGCCATCGGGGTTTAGTTTGTGAATACAAGCTTAATAACAGCTTATTTATCCACAATGAATTCCTCGAAGGTAAATAACCGACGAATTGTTTACGTTATTAGCATGTGTTCACAAGTCTGTTGCTGGCTAAAGCTTGAATCATTAACCAACGCTTTGTGGTCATTCGCTTTGACAACCGAGACAAATTAGATCAATAGAGAAACGTCTAACACATGATCTAGAATAGCAGAGGCTCAATATTGTTATTTTTAGATCACTTTCGAATGGGTAGTTGTTCAGAGCATTTTCCTCTTTATTCTGAATGACACATATTAAATCCCATTAATTAATATACTTATATGGAATATGAATCTGTTATTCAAAATGAGAATGAAATCCTGTAATTGTGTGTTCCAGGTTCGATAGGGTGGTCTGGTAGATCTGGTGGTCTGGTAGTCTGTTGTCTGTGCAGAAATGAAAAACTAAGCTTCGAAGCAAATCCCTGTTTTATTTGATAATTGCATGACTGCATAGATTTGTTTTTGTCTGCTGGCTTTTTCGCAAGGACATAGAACGAAACCTAAATAACATGCTGAGGAAGCTCCCTCAAGATAAAGAATTGTTTGCCAGTTAATGGAGTTGAAAAATATAATATTATGAAGCAACTTATTTAGGTTTTTGAAATGACAACCAAAAAAGGTCCATAATCTATCCTACAGTTTATTCAGCCACCTAGATAGCACGCATAGACGTACTATTTTCTTCTTATTTAGACTTCCGGTTTTAATACATTAACACCATAGGTAATATTCAATGATAACATATAGATTTATTGATTGTATTGACAACTACACATCGGCGATTTCGCTGTATGCTAAGACAGAATCGAAGAGATAGGTTCTTTCTGCAGGCGAATCAATTACAGTTTATTCGCTTAAAATTTGAATTGACGAGATAATGTTATACACTATATTCAAGATGGTTATAATTGGCACAGTTAGTGTAAGAGGATACATAACGAGACCAACGTATAAGACAAAACGTACATATGTCAATTTCGAAAAAGTTATAATTAAAAGCAACAAACTAACGTTACGAGCATCACCATTATGTTGAACAATGTTTTGCAATTTACATTTAGGCGAAAACCGAAATGAATCTACAATGTTTTAAGAAATGCTCTATTACACTTTAATAAAACTTAAAAATAAATGATATCGAAAAACACATCTTTAGAGTGTTCCTGTCTCTAAGCAGCCATTGCTTGTCCAGGTAGAGGGCTGTTCATAGCAATACTGTTTTAACGCTTCCTCAATTACTCATCCTATCAATATGGGAATGAAATGTTGCATTACAAAAACATGCATTGTCGAACAAAATATGTATCATTCATCTTCGATATATGGCCCATATGCATCGTCCAATTTTTTATCGATAAAACCCTCGGCAACGGCTGGGTCAAGACTGTGCAGGCATGAATAGCTCAGATTAAACCAACGCAGTACACGCGCGGCAGCTTCTACGCTTATACCTTTTGCTACGTTGTGGCAGTGTTCGAATGGGTCCTGAATAACAAATGGTCTGTTATAGGCAAACGTTGATCGATGATTCGGATCATTCTCATGTAAAGACAAATAACTCTTGAGGTCAGCCATTTCTGGAACATTTCGGTCAAAAATAGGCTCCTTTACAAACTCAAACATACGTTTCATTTCGTTGTTCCCCGAGAGTGTAATCAGGACATCGGATTCTAACGAGATGAAACCATGCGGTACGCTATAGAGATGGAAAAATAACAATGCCAAAGAAGATATCGAATCGTCACACAATTTTATGTTCAATTCCGCCAGTGATGGTGTTGTGAAACCAGTGTTCCAATCTATTAAAAAAATGTTTAGAAGTAAAATTAGTTTCATCGTATTCATACTAGTCAAAATCAATATTTACCATCGATGATAAGAGAGTGTTTCTCATCGTCTTGCAGTAATTCCACTGCAGGTAACCATCCGTAGTATTGAAACAAAAATATAACCATCAGGGATATGGTATAGCTGTTTAGACTGCTTTCACGATTCCATTCCTTAATAAAGCATACCAACGAACGACCTAAATGGTGCAGAGTTGTAAAGGAAAGTTAAATATATTCATACAAAACTGTCGTTCAATATGCAGTTACTTACAGGCCGGTTGTAAGTTGTACATATATTGCAGCAATAACGAGTTACGATGCGCTAATCCGTTAGTGAACGTTAAATCACATTTTATTTCGTACTTGGAGTTGACAACTCGCAACAACGGAACACGAGCATGCAACACCATATCGGTGATTTCCCAATCGGGAATGTGTTGTAGGATTGAGTGCACTTTTACAACAGATGTAGCAGCATCTTCTACACACCTTTTCTTTTTTCTTCCATGGTATACACATTGCAGATCAACAAAAATATCCAAATCGCTATTGAAGGATGCGGTGCCAGTGACACGCGATCCAAAGGCATAACATTTTACCTTTCGATAACTTTTTATCAAAGTAGATTCCAGCTCTTGTAGTATCTTATTCACCGTGTCCTTAGCGGTTTGTGAAAGCATGCTATCGTATCCTTTTTTCTTTAAAATTTCCTCAGAATCTTTTACTAAAAAGTTTTTAGTCTGCTTGAGCAAATTTCCACCCCATCTGGGAATACATGATCTTCGCATATAGCTTGGCTCGGTTTCGAATATTTCATTGTCGTTCCGCTGGTGTTGGTGCATGTGTTTTATTGCTTCTTCAGGGTCAAAAAATGACTTACTGCAGATTTGACATTGAACCAGATCCGGATCAATATAAAAACATTTCATTATATTATCTCTCTCTGATACATCTCCTTCGTAAGGCTTTCTCTTTTTTTCGGGAATCACTTTATATATCTTTTCACCTAGTTTCTCCAGTAGAGACAGCGTGAATGTATCGAAGCTATGGCCTCTTCCGGCTAATGCGTCCAAGTTAAGTTTTAGAGCGTGCGCTAGAATGTTTGTGGAAAGATGATTCTGTAAGTATAAAACGGATGTTTTATTACTTTATTAGGAACGGTCTGTTGCTTATAACTGGTGTTAATTAATTGTTTGCAATTTTCGATTTGCGATCAGTCATCGAGCTGTTTATCGGATGGGTTGTTTGTAAATTTTGTTTGTCCCATAGCGACACCTTATTCCGAATGAGCTCGTTTTTTATAAGACGATCGTTATCTGTTGGGGAATTGTAACTTTAAGACTTATTTGCCTACCATTTTCAAAGTCTGCAAAGAGATTAACGTATAGTTTAACAAAAAAAAAACACTGTTGACTAACAGAAATATAAACAATCGCTATTTCAAATTAAAGCACACCAGAAAATGTCAAAACCATGTAGCAAAGCGGGAAAAGTGGCGTATCCCATTCAACATCCCAACCAACCAAATCAATGTTAGATTACCAGTTAACACCCAGTTAACAACTTCATTTATACTTTCAACTTTCACTATACTTATCAAGAAATGCAAGTAATGTGCATTTCTATTTACAGAATTCCTTTTTAACCTATTTACAGAATTTCTCACTTCATTCTTAAATCGTACCACTCTCATCGAAATATATTGTTGAGGAACTATTTACGTTTATTAATTTGAGAACGTATTTGATTTACATTACTTTCGCCAACATAACTGTTGGAATTTGTCATAGGGAAATTAAGTTTAAGTAATCTTTAGTGGGTAGGATGAATTATGGAAATGAATTATAGAGAATGAACTCTAGTTGTAAGGATAAACAAGGACAGTCGAATAAACACCACCGTGCATACAGGACGCGTTTTCACACAGCTAATATCACAACGAATAACGAACGTACACAACAGGTGAAATTTCGACAACAACTATTCAAGAAACATTAAAATAAAATCGCCTTTTCGTGACATTGGATATATCAAGCTGTATATAATGCATTTTGGGTAAGGTTGGGGTCTTCCAGATCACTAGAGCTTATGGAGTTGTAACATTCCTGAGACCTTAACAAAGCGACTTCGGATTTCGCTGCTCATCTTGTTGTTCAAATCTGCTAAATTCCTCTATTATACACAATATTTTATACTTTGCTCCCTAAGCGGAAGATTACCTCAATGTTTTCATTATGGGTGTCAAGTACTTCGTCTGCATCACATGGGCAATTCCGGCTTCGCAAACAGTCACACATGCTCGTCATTGCACGTTGATACGTTGGTGAGTATGGCCCGGAAATCGAAGCCCGCGATCCGCATGACACCTTCTAGAGTAATGTTGAACAGCACACAGAGTCCGTCACCTTGCCCATGACTCCGTTAGGAACATATCTGACATCATGTTTGACACTTGCACCGTACACTGTATGCCATCCATCTTTATTTTCAGCAACCGCACCATCTTTCTGTACTGTTACATAATATTTCATAGTTCAGTCCTATCTATGGTTATGGAAGGTCGATTTGATGTTCAATGAACAGGTATTGCTTGCAGATCTGCTGTAATCGATATTTACGGAGGCAACGTAGACATTTGGTAGATTTGGAATGAAGATAGATCGTCGATTTTACTCCAACGAAATGGGTTTCGCTGGTACCCATAAAAAAGTAGTAGTAGTAAGAAGTAAACGTAGCTTAATCCCTAGTATAAGAATTTCATGTTCAAATTTAATAGTTTAAAAACTTTCTTTACATTTTATATATTTTATATTCTTGAAAATGGACCAAAAAATTTGAGTTACGCTAAGGTCTTTGTAAAAGTGTCTAATATAAAGATAAAAAATATCATCAATCACACATATTATCCATTGCTTTGACCAAACTTTCATACTTATTCGAGAAAAAAATATACTCGTTCACTTGCATTCGATCACCAAATGGATCTTAAGTCGATAATCCACAGTTACGTTTCCGCGACACTAGAGCCAATCACGGTCAAATGATGTATCAAGCAGCATAGTCACG
>JXWZ01001506.1:0-36928 GCA_000956215.1 Anopheles farauti No. 4 | reverse complement strand
TAAAAAAACAGGTGTTGCAATATCTTATTTCTAATGCAGAATCTCATTTGCGATTTCAACCGCTCAATCGTGAATGAGGTTCAAACAGTATATACTATCGATCTGATACTCGTTGAGCGGCTTGCTGCTCTGACGCTGGTTTGCTGCGTCTAGCTTATTGATCACCACACCATTGATCATGATTGCTGTTGCAAGAAAAGCATTGGTTTCGTGTTTTCTTGAACCAAAAAAACGACAACGAAATTATTTTCGAGTGAAAATAGCGTCCAGGTCTCGTGTATGTGGCACGCAAACGTAAGTGTTTCGTATCATTTTTATTTCGGTTTTTCCTCGTTTAATGTTAATGTGTACCTAAATTTTACCACGTTCAACCAATAATATGTGATCTAGCCTGGCAGTACTTCATAAGACTAGTTTAGTTTCACTTTTTAACTAATTTATTGTATTTGTTGTTTTTGTGTGTGTGTTTTTATTTTTGTTAAAATTGCTACTAGTACGTTCATAATTTGATCCCGTATTTTTATTCATCCACTATTTTATACCATTTCGTTATGTATTATGTATTGGACCGGAGCCGCTCTCACTCACTATTTAACATAATAAAAGGCTCGCTTTGTTATTTTATTGTCATTGAAATTTGGGGCCTACGGTAATGAACATAACGCATCGAATTGGTTTTGTTTTCAACTGTCAGAAAACGATGCTTCCTCGATTCATTTCCTATTTCGATGGCTCGTAACAAAAACAATCACCGTGTGCAGCGTGATCGTAGTGAACGAAACCATTAGTGAACTAATACGAAACGTTATGAGTAGCCTTCCACTAACCGGTACTGATTATTTTTACAAACGATTTTCATTGCTGTTTTACGCTCTGTGTATCTCCCCTTATCCCTCGTGTTCATTCGCACCGTTCATAAACACAAACACACACGCAGGTTGGAGCGATCATTCGAGCAGTATGACCAGCAGCATTAGCGCACTATCGAGCGGTGGCCCATCGTCGCCCAATTATTCGGAAGTGTATTCTCGTGGCTGTCCCAGCAGTGACATGTCCGCCAGCATTACCAGCAGTACAGATGGGTAGGTAAAACTCACTCTAGAGCTATCTATAGTACTTGGTAGTAGTCGTCTGTTTGACACCTGACACCTTAATTATTTCTCTACAAGCAGCAGTTTGGCGGCAATCGTTGGAGGAACCGAGCAGCAGCTAGTGGCATTGCCCAATCTCTTCAGTCACACGCAGCCACAGATGTCACCTAAACATCCGCAGACAGATCAAGTGACCGTTGGCGTTGCCACAAGCACTGAACTCGGACCACAGGAAGATCCAGCAGTTCTGGCAGGTAGTGATGGCGGTGCCGACCCGTGCCTCAGGCGTAGCTCCACGCTGGACATTAGCGGCGATCTGACACCGGTCAGTGCCTGCTCCGATTGGGATAGTAACACAAACGAAGCTACCAAGGGCTCAACGACCAACTACGATTTGGTAGGTCTGCTTAAGTCTCTAACAGCGCGTGGCTGCTAATGTGATAATGTCTTTACCTTGCGTTTATTTAGACCACCGCGACAACCAACACCATGGAGGAGGACGATGAGGATGCGACCATCTCCACCGATACTTGCTTGAGCGTTGGAGATCAGCAGCAGCATACCACTGTCGAAGCAACTGCAACCGCTGGCAGCAGCAGTAGCAACGTCGTAGGGAAGCTGCCACTCTTCCGTGGCGCTTTTCCGTTTGATGAGCAGCCCCACGCCGACGGAGCCTCTGGTGGTGACGCTGCCGGTTCCAAGGTGGACAACCGCGTGCGGGGCAGTCGCATCCAGCGGCAGATCAGCCTGTACGAGAAGGACACACGCACGGAGCCGAAGAATTTGCACCAACAGGGCGGGGCGAACGAATGGTGCGCTGTTGGCTTCAAGTTCGAACCGTCCGGGCATCGGTCTCGCGTTGATCCCCACCAACCGCTGCCCCGTATGCACATGTCGTTCGACGAGCTGCACAAGGAGCTGCCATACAACGAGCGGAATCTTCTCAGCCAGCAGGATCCATCAGCAGGAGTCCAACAACTACGTGGCGGTCCCGTACGCACGCACCAGGAACAGGCGGATAAAAGTTTCCTCAAAAGTTTGGCGCAGCTGACCATCGCACAGAAGCCGACGGTACCGCTGGACGTTACGGGGGAAGCAACAGGGCCGCCATCGCCTCACACACCCGGTGCGCTGGTCATACGGGAGGGTTTTATCGAACCGCCGAGGTTGACGCGTGTCACCAAAAGCTTCCACGGCAAGACGGACCACCAGAAGCTGAACATCGACCAGCAGCAGCAGCTGGAACCGAGCCGTTCCGTTGGGGAGCCGTGTGGGTTACGGCGAGCAAGCGACAGCCCGATCGCGGCACCGACACGGTACAACAAAAATGCGCTGCGCTCGCAACAGCAGCAAGCTGGTGGCAGTCGTTTCACGACATCCTTAGTACAGGAATCATCACCGGAGCAGCAATCGGAGCGGGGAGAGAGCGAAGGAGGCGCCCACACAGACGAGCCACCGATGCCTACCAAGTAAACCAATGTTGTTAGTTAGTTGCAGTGAAGAAGCAGTGGATAAAGCTGTCGTAGTTACTGTTTCGCAGCCAATAGTGTACAGATAATAGAAATAATATCGATTCGTTCGTTTATTTGATGTGAAATACTGCTACTGTTAAATATCCGAACTCAGAGTACCAGAATAGCCGTAAGTTTGAAGAAATTATTTCAATAATTTCAGCATCAATAGAGACAGTTTGCTTTCTTCATATGAAACCACTGCATAAAACACTAGAACCTTGGAATGCATTCTGGTCTCACGAATAGTCCATATTTTAGCATTTCATAAGCATATCAAAAATAACATCTTTAAAAAAATATCTTAGAGAGAACGAGAGAAAAAATAATATGAAAGCAATAGTAAACGCGGTCGGTTTGTTTTATTTTCGTAAGATAATTTATTAATCAAGTTTCCATAGTTCTATCACATGGAAGTAATGGTGAAATAATTCAGATAAATGAAATGAACTGATAAGCACCGAATGCGCTTCTTGTGGGCTTTGTAAATGCTGGCTGGTGACTGAATGCGTTTTTTTCTGCCGGTACCATACCTATGCTATAGCGAAGACAATATCGCTTACCATGCCCATCACACAGGCCACCTTTAATTTTGGAATCAAAGTCTAAGTGGCGATGGATTGTGTGGCTGGTACGTGAAATAGGTGCTCCAGTATTTTTTAGCGTCTTTATCAATTCGCGGGTATTGCTTCTGATCTGTTGTGCCCTGTCTGCGTCTACTAGTTTCGAAAATCTCTAATCAACCCTGTTTAAATCACTCCTGCTTGCCTCGGCTAAAACTGATCTGATTGTAGGTAAATAAGGAATTGTCGATTATTCCTAAATAAGTAATTCGAACGCCGCTTTCGTTGTCTATCTCCTCCCGCTCGACATCTATCTCTATCTATCTCTTCCTTCTATGCTTTTCCTCCAGCGGAGTGCTTCACAACGCATTTTTAATAATTAAAAAAACAAACGATGTAATAGAAAATATGTATCCCATACTGTAGTACAGCCTGATGAACATCGCCGGCAAACTTATGTCGCCGTGGTGGTGGACCATGACAGCAGTATGGAAGAATATTTTCACCTAACCTTGTGCCTCACGCTGAGCAAATAAGAATTGCTCCTCTGAATTCTGAATTGCTCCTCTGGCAATAAACAATAAGAATTGCTCCTCTGGCAATAAACAAAACAAAACAATGTAATGAGCAATTGTTCTTCCTTAAACCGACCCTCGGGAGGTAGGTCAATATTCTTGGAAGAAATGATGCCATGATACGCCATGGCTACGCTCGGTCCTTATTTTTGGCTAATCGCTCTAAACGATTGAACGTCAATCGTCCCAGTTATGCTGGCCTGGTTATGCCCGCTTCATTGTGAATATATGTTTATATATAAGTCTTCCGTTCCGCGTTTGTTTTTGTTATATTCGATGCTCCCTCACCTAAAATTCCTGCTCCTATCACCCGCTGTTTGGTCCTCATCTCTACGGATCGAAAGCCTATGCGTTTGTCGGTTTGTACGGTTGGCGCGGTTTCACCAGTAGACACTTCATCGGCTGGCCATCGAGGTAGCGGTTGTGGTAGGTCTCGACGGCATGTTCCGCATCCACCTGGGTACCATAAATAACTTCCGCGACCCCGGGACGAACCAAGCGCGCCTCGATCATATTACTGACTTCTTCGAACAACTCCTGTTGATGTGAAGCAGCAAAGAAAACGAATTAGACTAATTAAAAAAATGTTTGTGCATTGATACGTGAAAGTGAGTGGTAATTTCGGGAGCTCATTCATTTAGGGATTCAATTAACTTAAAAATCGAATCACGACATCATCATAATATATGCAAAAGAGCCTTACCTTAATATCCTGCTGAGTGACGTTGACATGCAGGTTGCTCACAATGATGCGATAGGCTGTTGAGGGCGGCGAGGGAGGACGGGACGCTCCCACGTAACCATCCGGCGGCATTTTGGCAAAGATGCCCATTGACTCGTTCGGATTGGGTGCATGCTCGAGCCGGTTGCGCATGCTCTGGGACAATTGCGAAGTAAACGTTACCACTTCCTCGACGGTTCTTGACATGGTAGCGGTGGCTGGTTTGGAAGCCTGGGACGTGCGCAGAATACTACGAAGCGGGCGCGATACGTTGATAGGGGTCGGCACGTACGCAGGGACGGTCGTCGTCGACGGACGCGTCATCATATGATAGTGATCAAACGGATCCGGCTCGTTGTTCACCGACGACGAGAAGGATGGTGGCGGCAACTGGTGTGACGGCATGGTGGCTGGGGCAAACCAGTCCACCGACGACAGCGTCGAAAATTTATCTTGGAGGGAATCATTGGCATCGTCGTTGCCGGTGCTGTCGTCCGCATCTTCATCCACATCCATGCTGTTAACCGTCGGGTGATAGGTTGGTTTCGGGAAGGCTTGGTAGGGTAGGCTTGGGTCGGGGTTGGTAGGATAGGTTTCGTAAATATTGGTACCTTGCGCAACATAATTGTGGGCGTCCTTATTGTACCAGGAGAGTTCTTCCGGGTTTCTAATGTAAGCGGGAACTGTCGCGCGCGGGTCGTACTCCTGGTCCTCAAGACCCGGATTGCTCATGTCGTGGCTATTATACGGCAGATCCGACAGTGGGTACTTGTACCGGTCGTACGAATTTGAAACGTAACCACGGTTACGCTGGTGGTAGGCTTGTCCCCGGCGGCTGCGATACTGGCGCAGACGGTGCCGAATGTCCTGATCCTGGTTGCGAAAAATCTCGCCCAGCTTATCACGCGCATCCACCGTTTTGGTTCGCTTGATGGCCGCAATCGTGTTACGCGCATCGTAGTTGTACGTTGATGCATGATAGTTTTCTCCCCGGCCTCTCCCTCTGCCAAATTTACCTCGTTCACCACCGCGAAAACCACCGCCACGAGAAGCACCACCACGAAAACCACCACCACGATAAACATTTCGTCCCGGTCCATTCAGTGGTATCTTTATGTTTTTCTTTTTAATTATCTCATCCAGAGTTAGATTTATGTCGCCCACATCCATTACGGCGTGGGATAAGTTTCTTTGTTCCTTGTAGCAAAAAGTCAAGTGTAACAGAGTGCAAAACTGGAAGAAAAGAAAGTACAACAGAGTTGAAAATAATTGTCTTTTCGGATACAATGCACGCCGCCGCAATCAAGAACCTATCGAACGCACATTTTGGACCTAGAACCTATCGAAGATGTGCGTTTGTTTTCTGTAACAGCCAAATCAACATACGAAATACTTCCAGTGTATCTCATGAAATCTCTAAATGCACATGAATCGCGAAAGCCGGGTTTTCTCGGCCCAACGTCAAATGTTTATCGGCTAATTTGTACCCGCACTAAACGCACTACTTTCAGATTTACGTTCGTACTGCCGAACTTCTACAAGAACAAAAGAAAACTTCTGATTGGTCGATGGTCGATTTGAGAATGAGGTTGTGTGAATTTGATTGCCTGTTGCCTTCGATTGTACAGCGGTTCAGGCTCGTTTTCGATGCCTACTTGATGGATGTTCGATGGAATGTAAACTTCTCAACCCGCCTTTGATTCGCCTTTGTAGAATGTTGATTGAAGAAGACAATTCGCGAAACTCTGGTTTCGCTTGCCCAGTAGAAACAGTTGAAAACAAACGATGCCGGCACGGGTCGTTTTTTGACAAATAATTTCGGCGCGACGATTCGTTTGAACAGACAGCACACCTACACACATTAACATCTGACGCTCGCGTGCGTTTCGTTGTGTATAAGACGAGAAATAAAAACGCGCGCACACACACACACACATACGCATACTTTCGCGTTCTATGAAGCCATGGAATGGGCTTTTTCGTTGCCTTTATATTAGTTTTAGCAGGAAAACAAATGAACCAAACTAAAGAAATCTTTTCATATAAGCATGCTATGCCCCTTATCTAGGGATGCTTTCAATAATGCTGCAAACGTAGGGGAGTTTACTCTACAAACTTACTGAACAAATTTTAGAATGTTGAAACACTCCAACTACACACACCAGTGTATCAAAACAAAGACCGTCTCAAGAGAGAAAACTAGCAAACGCGAAAATTTCAGAATCACTCGAGCACTTGTTAACATTTTTAGCTAAATAAATAATTTTTCACTGAATAGTTTTTACTTACCTGTCTCGTAGCTCTCCGCGGTATCAACCACCACTGTCAGCACTTCATGGGAAAATGACGGAAAATCAAAAAAAGTGACAGTTGTGCGATGAGGTAGGTCATCCGAGGGTTTAAAAATACGATGTCATTGGGCACTGAACGGATGCAACATACCGGCTTATCGAATTGAGGGGGTGGCTGAAACGCGTTTTGGGGACGTGTTCCAGCGTCGGTCGCTAGAGGGCGTTGAGTTGATGGTTGGCGTTAACCTAGCTAAAGATGGCCGCTGTAAACAGGTTCACACTTGGATACGAGCGTTTCGCTGTACGCGCTGTATATGTGTGTGTTGTCAACAAAAGGATTCAATGCAATTTTTCCGTACTACCACTATGTTGAATCGCACGTGCAGTGATTTTAATAGAAGGAACATTTTCAAAAAAAAATTAAGTTATTACGATGGCCGGATTACCCGTTACGTTACCGAATTTGAATTTTTTCCATTTTTTGCACCTTGATACCTCATTCGCTCCATTTTTTGCCTCTTATTCCATAGATATTTCATTTGCAAAAATAGCCGCTGGAAACAATAAAAAAAGGCGAAATATTATCATACTAACTTACGGCATTGTTTGAAATAATAGGTTAATTTACTCTATTTTTGCTTTGCTTTAATCATTTTAAGGATTTCATTTAATCCTTCTTATTTTGCGAGGTTGTCCGCTTTTCTTTTAAAACGTGCTTGTGGCTTTAATGCGTCATACAGTTTTACGAGTTTGTTGCTTTCATGTTAATAACATAAAATTGAATGAAGATAAAATAAAAACGATTAAATTTAATGTCGATCGACGTTTATTTTTATCCACGTTAGAATTATCCTTCCCAGTGTTACCAAACGTAACAAATCCGCTCGTGTGTGCATGTGCCATAAAACGGTAAACTAGTTTGAGCGTTGCGTGGGATCGTTTTCATATTGTATTGGTAGCCCAGAGCGTCCCTCCTGCACAAGGGCCGGTGTATCTTGGCCAAGGTTTTGCTGCAAGCCCTGCCATGAACGACTTGCGAAGTGATCGGCCGAACTTATTAGAGCAACCTCATTCTTTCCTTTCACTGCCACCTCCATGCCGCTCCCGTCCGGTTCTAACCGTTTTGATGCGTTCCGTGTTCGCGTGCCGTCCCTTGCACGGCCCGTTACTAAGCTCACATCTGGCGCTACCGCATTTTCACCGTTTTCCATAGCCGCTATCACCTGCTCAACATCAGAGTAAAGCCGACCGTCTGGCAACAGGTCGGCAAAGTTGATCGTGTAGCCAGCCGTGCAAAGACGTTCGGCCCAGGCCGGATTCAATGCCATCTCGGCTTCGTACACGGATAGCAGCGGGCGGAAAAAATCACGCGATGTGAAGATGTCATTTTCCGGACAGCCGACCAGCACGAAGCAGTCGATGTCGATGAAGTTGGCCAGCTTCTCCGGGTTGACCTTACCAATGGAGATGATATACGTCCGGACGCCGCGTGCCTTCGCCAGCTGCTGCATCCGAGACACAATCGATAGGTAGCCGCTGTTGGACAGTGTGGCCACAACGATACCGATAGAACCGGCATCCTTGCAGCGTTCGATGGCGTAGTATCGCCGGCGCAACCACTGCGCCCCGGCGGCGTTGGTGCGTTCAAGGCGCGCTTCGCCCTCGGTGGTCGGATCGAATCTGAGCCACTCGGTCGCCTCGATAGCTACCGCGGTGTTGAAGAAACTTAAATTATCCCTACCGATGTACAGTGCCGGATGGTGCGATGCGTGCGGTTTTTCGTTAAACTTCCAACACAACGTGTCCGGTTGCTGATCGGGTTCGGCTAGACTGGCAATAATCATACGAGGATACCGTGCGCGCAGCATCTTGCTCAGCCGAGCAACGGCATTGGCATATCCGACCTCATAGAAACAGGACAGCTCGAGCTGGTCCGTACCGTCCGTGCCGTATTCGCTGGCAAGGGCAGTGAGCAGCCGCGTCTCGTCCAATACGTGCTGAAAGAACACGTACAGCACCGGCACACGAGCCACCTTGCTGAGACAGGCGTGACCGAAATGTACAATACCATCCGCATTCGCGTGGGACGCTGCTACCTCATCTACACAGCAGCTTCCGTACGATGTATCACCCAGCACGAACAACTGCACGGCAGCATCTTCCCCCGCAGATAAGGCACTCCGCAGCTCATTCACGATGTGCACGCTGTACGGTAAAGCGCTGTCGGGAAACTGTAACGCAACCTACGACAGACAATCGAAGAAAAGAAACTTAGCATCTAGCACCTTTTCATCACGACTTTCGATGTTTGTTTACTCGTTTGAGTGCACGTTGCTCTATCCAGTGTACGCAGCGCGTCAGTTGCACGTCGTTCCAAACGTCGGTCAACGCCACCTGCTCGACGTTACTTCGATCGATGGATTGATTTTGCGCGATTGTATCGCTGGAACTGAAGACGGAACTCATGATCGCCGGTGGACGTTTCGCATTTCACTTTGTTCTCGTTTCGGAGCTTGTTCGTTTGCCGACTCTCTGTGCACGAGGCAGTTGCGACGCACAACTTTTGACAGCTGATGGACGAAATTTGTTTACGTTTGGATCCACACAAATGCCTTTCCTTGGATTATGGTTAATTGTTGGGTTGAATATTGAGTTGAACTGTGTATTGGGAGGCTTTTGAAATATCAATATTTGTTCTAATAACATATCAGCAGATACTTAAAATAACGTCGGGTTATGGCTTGCAGTAAACGTATTGTTTAGGTCTTTGGACAGATTGAAATCATGAAATCGGTCGCCGATGTTGTAATAGATCTCTACAATATTATTTAGATACTACATCTGGATATAGTAATATATGATAGTTTTATAATGCATCTGTACATAATTACGACTACATTAAAAGTGTTCTTTATCAGTAAAATATCGCACATATCGTTACTCTCATTGTTCCCCTCTATCCTTCTCCGCCGAACGTTTGAAATTGTGTTTTAGCACTTGGGGCGTCACGGGTACCGTAAATTTTTTCAACTGTCCCGGTTTTGGGGGTGTGGAAGTAACATAAACCGGCTTAGCTTTAAATTTACGCTTCTCGTTCTCAGCGGCCTTCAGTTTCTCTTTCTGCACGGACAGCTTTTGCTTGTAAATACGTGCGAATTGATAGTTACGCTCGAAAACATTGTTTGGCTCAGGTCGGTGCACAATAGTTTCCGATGGATTGTTTTCCTTTTCGGTGCTACAACTCGCTGAACTATTTACGGTGTTTGTTGATGCATCTGCTTGTGTTTCGGAAGATGGTGGATCTGGAACGTTGAACATTTAATTCGAATAAATACAAAATACGCACCAAATATGTAAATATTATAAATTAATTACTTTCTGTAGTGTTACTCTGCAGCCGGCGGCTGCGTGTTACACGATTATTGAACATTTTCACGGTTTTTTTTAACGTTTGCAACTTCGTTGAACGCGTCGGTTTGATTTAAAAACAAAATGACGCAATGAGGGTAGCTTACACAAAGCATTAATATTTTCTGAGCATTGTTTTTAAATGCTCAGAAAACAACGAACTAAATGTTGCGTTCCATTAGCATATCTTGTTGGGTTTGTTATATTTGTTTTATTAATATAATTAAACTAAAAAATGATTAAAGTTTCCGAAATAATTTCACATTATGTTGTTTTAATTTACTGAATTTTTCATAGCGTTGTCAAATTTGTTCAGATTTAAAGACCCAGGTAGAAATATCGACTGTATGTTACACAACAACCACAGGTCAAATGACAACCATACATTTTGAACCATATTGGATTGGATCTGTCAAATCCGTACAAAAATCTGACACCTTATGCGTAAAAAAAAGCATCCGATGGAGCAGTGAATCCAGTCGAATTCGTATTTCCGACGTTTTTTGTCAAATTTCATGTAAATCCTATTTTGATAGAACATTTAACTTATTTAACAATATTTTATTTCTCATTTTGAATTATATATGTCATATTCCATATTAATATAAATAAATATAAAAATGAATTAATTATACTTTCGCTGGGCATCACACTTGCTCCTTTTTTGCATTGATATTACGTTATGCGTTAAAAATGGCTGACGGGCGGACGTTTGTCCAATCGTTGAGTGACTGTTGAAGGCTTCCTATGTCATAACGTGCCTGACAAGGAATGCTTTAGCTCTCCGGGTACTTCTTATTGCTTCATATAAGTAAGCGATTTTATTACTATTATATGCACATTTTGGATGATTCTATGCAATCGCTTCTAGAAACGCGCATAACATTCATTATTTATTTTCCAAAAAAAGAATACAAGGAATAAAAAAGGTGCTATAAAATCCTATCCCGATACTGCTTTCTGCTGCTATCCGGGAGCGAAACCATACGTTCCGCTGCATCGGATTGGATTCGATCAGCCCGTATGGGATCGGAATATAGGATCAGCTGCTGCTCTGTTCTTCCCATCACTATTCGCCCAGACTTGCTGGTAAGTGGTTGCCTACCGTCAGTGAAACGAACCTTCTCGCTCGAAGAAGGGTGTTCCGTGTGGCTGTGTTCGTGTAGTTGTGTGGCCATTCTGCTTTTCAACGAATCGATCATCTAGTTTTGTGTGTGGGTCATGCACCTCCCTCGAAGGGGTGGTCTGTACAGAAGTAGTGCGTTCCGCAAAGTATGGTTTAATAAGTGCTTCCTATCAAATGTGTCCCTATCCCGCTCTTGTTTTTATCATTATCGCTGTGTGGGTCAGTGCGATGGCGCTGGAACCCACCAGACACACTTAGAGGCTTCGCGCCGCGCGAGGCGGTGAAAGGACTGTGGACGGGTTCGCTGCACCATTGAAAAAAAAAAACCAAAACTTTTCGTGAGCCCATGTGTGCGTACCGCCCGTGGGGTCGTCTTGAGCGAATACGGTTGCTTGGGATGGCGCGCGGTAAACCCGCGGAAGAATGCTGTCTTCTTGAGCAGCGAAAGACAATACCAAACCCATCTGGTCTTGCCCTGGTGGTTTGGTGTTTTCGCGTTCCTAGACATTGATTACGAGCCCGTCGCTCTACAATCAGTGCTGCCCGTAGAGATTTCCGTAATAAACACACACACTCGCACAAGAAGGATTTATTTTTTTGCAGGGATAATGCAGAGTTTTATTTCCCCAACACGAGTGGCTTGTTGAGCGCAGCACCGTGGACGGGACGTGGAAATCATTCAACGATTCCCGCATACGCCCTACCGCGGTTGGCTACTGTGCTGTTTGTTGGTCCCTGACCATCGCACGCTCACCGTCTCCTGCGCCTATCTTCACGTGCCGCCTCATTTCCTTTATCACCTAACTCTTTCTTCCCGTCTTCTGAAGCGCGCCGCAGCGTACACAACCGCATTCGGGGCGTCCATATGTGTGTGTGTGGTGTGTGCGTGCGCGCGCGTGCCCACCATCGTCGTGTGCCTGTGTACGTGCGCACAGTGCGTATGCGTATCTATATTTTTGTTGTTTACTGTTTCGCAGAGATATCATTTTATTTTTGGAGAGCGGGCGCCGCCTTTCACATGATCCCGGTTTTAGTTTTTGTTTTTTTTTCTCCCCCTGATGGCAACTGTGCTTGTGGGCCACGCACTGCTTGTGTGGGGAGAAGGGTGCTGGAACTGCTGCGTTGTGCCGCCGTTGGCAAACCATCTCTCCAAACCACCATCGTAGTGTGCAGGCGAAGATAGATGAGAAAAAAAAACACAGAAAATGGCAAACTCTATGCGTGTGGAGTGGAGCGTCCACGTCCTAAGAAAACGGATGTGCCCCAAACACTTTTCCCGACCCAGGTCCCCAGATGTCGTTTGTGTGTCTGTGTATCATGCCAACGATGATGGCAAAAGGCCGGCACTTCACCGCATGGAGTACGCGCCAACACTTTGCTCTGCCTCAGTGGCCCATCATTTGGAGTGTTTGGAGACACTACCGGCAGATTCATATAATTATGCTTTGCAAGACATACGTACACACACACACACACACGTGTAGTGAAGCTATATTTAAAATTCCATTCTGATGCTTCCGTAGTTACATCCTGCTTGATCGGGGTTCACGAAGGTGCTGGTTAGTTTCACGATCTGGATGCGGTGACTGCTAAAGAGCACAAATTTGTTGGTTGAAAGCTCAGTGGAATATGGAGCTTATAAAAGATGACTTAAAAATCCCAAAAATCAGAAAACTTTTTATCAGATTTAGTATCTATTTTTGGCTAATAGTCGGGAATGTTTGGTCATTTTTCTATCTAATCTTACTGCTTATTACTAAAAAAACACGAGACCAATTTGTGCATCACTATGTTTAACAGACCTTCATGTAGCTCGATAGCAATATAAAACGCTTATTAAGTAGTGTTTATAAATTTTTGGGAGATCCTGTCCTGACCGGTATTGTGATCCTACTAGTTTTTGTACAGGTATTTCGTAAATATATCCATAATGGTTGATGGTTTAAAAAAATAGGCAAAATGGTATTTAAATCACGCATTTCTCATACTTTATAGTACCGAATAAAATATCCTCCCTATGTAAACCTCCTTTCAGTACTGCTAGGCGGCACTCCTGGACTCTCCAATGCACGCTGGACACAGCCCCGTGCCGCTTGGTGTCCGCAACGAAAGTGGTAGTGGTGAAATAGTGTCGAGTTAAGAATATAAAACGAGGAAGAAAATACAGTGCACTAGCGGAACAGAAACGAACCAACATCAACCAACCTCTCCATATAACATACCAGCCTTCAAACCCTCGGAAGGAGAAACAGGTATAGTACGACGGTAGCACTACTACTGCTACTACCGCGGAGAGGTTCCAACCTACTATCAACCGATCAGCAAAAACAACAAAAACACACCCACACACACAACACACGCACCCACAAAAGATCTCCGGTCCGGAACCGGGGCTGGATTAGATCGTTTTTGCGGACCAGGCGGGGATCGTGCGGCTGTGTTTTTGTGTCTCTCTATCCCTCTCTGTGTGGCGTTTGTGTATATGTGCGTCGGGGTGACGGTGGCGGCTCCGGCGGCGGCGGCGGTGGTGGCAGTCAACTAGACATTTTCCATCGTCCGGGAGGAGGACAGCGGGGCGAGAAAGGGGCCACCGTACCGGCCATTCGCTTCATTTCACATCGACCAGTGACCAGCGAGTGTGTGCGTTCTCGTTCTCACCCGTGTGTTTGTGTTTTGTGTGCGTGTGTATGTGTCACTGCTGCATGTTCTCGCGGCGGAGCTGCGGCGTTGCTTGCCCTCCCGAATTCGTTTCGACGACCGTACGAGCCGTCGGTGGTGCAACCGTGTGCGTGAAGCCCAGCGTCCAGTCAGCTGGACTCCGATCATCCTACACGGGGCAGGGCGAAAGAGTGAGCGGGAGCGAACGAGCGTGCGAAAGAGCAGAGGCAACCGAGCCAGGGAGGGCTGCCGATCGACGTACGACCACGATCGCGTTACGGTTGTAGAGGTTCAATCGCTCTACTGTTGAACCGCAGCCCGTAAACGCTTCTTCAGGTGAGTGAAGTCGCACAGAACGAAGAACCCAGCGCGGGCTTGTCGGGAGTATGCAAAAACTTCCGGAGCACCTGGGAAAGGTGTACTAATGGCACCGGGCTGAAGTAGCGTCTTAGACCGGTTGGAGGTTGGAGCATCGTATCTGGTCTATTAGGTGTACTAAATTACTGGCCAGTGGTAAGCGATGTCTTCAGATTGCTTAACTTTATAGGCCAGCTCATGAAACGAGACGAAACTCTTGTTTCATGTCTTCAAATCTTATGGCTGATCTTCGACTATTGAGCTAGACTTGCTTGTGGTTACGTACGGGTCTAAGTTTTTAATTCTGATTGAAGAATGTACATATCTTGGATATAATTTGACGATTCCAAGACGGCTATTGCTCAAAATCGTAGGTATCTCAATGTGATTTGCATACGTTAAGCTTTGTTGCAATTGGAATTGCTCCTGAAATCTTCCCGAAACAGTTTCCCACCCACATCCAACATCTCTCCCGACTTGCAGGGGAGGAAAGCTTGAAGTTTGCCGAAGGCACAAATCCCCGGCAAATCCCCGGCCGACCTTTATTTCCGTCGGCTTAAATAAAGTCGAAATATGACACTGATCGCACACATGCGCGCTTGCTGGATTGTTTTAGGGTGGCAAGCAGGAAAACCCGACCGCCGGCCAAGACCGCACACAAGGACGTTGTCGTCGTTGTCGGAAGCGTGAGCCAGTCGCGGCACGCAGGTCGTGCCTATAAGCGATCGCTTATCAGCGCCAGCATATGCCCGTGATGGGTGATACGGATCGACTGAATGCAGGGCCCGGTGTGTCCGGATCTCCTTTTACGCAGTGCTGGAACGCTGTCGGCTCCCACCCCATCGCTCCGATCAACCTAGACATTCCGAGCGAACGGCCGCAGCCAGCGCTGGAACCTCTTGTACGTGAGAAGTGCGGAAGGGGAAGCAGTGTCGGGGGCGCCTTTGTGGCGAGATGATGGTCCGTGCGGTTATTGGCACGCCTGGCCTTAACCCGTCCCGGCGGTGGCGATGCGACCGTCAGCCCGTCAGCCGTCGGAGGTGGTTTCCCTTTTTTGGGGAGGATGGGAGGACAGCAGCAGCAACAGGAATGTCGCGGTTTAGCTCGTTAAGGATGGCCGGACGCATGAGCCAACAGCTCATGGTGGCGCGGCTGAGTCACTTTCCGTTCCTTGCGATATCAAATGAGCTCGACTGGGGAAGAATGTCCCGGGGAACCATCCCAAAGCCGGAACCGGTTCTCGTACGCTCTTTTTGTCTCCATCGCTCGCCGAGGAATATCTTGCCGTACTTTGGGTACATGCATTTCAAAGTGTGCGAACGCTGACATTTTTATTGCCTAATAAAAGCCGACGATACCGCATTCGACGTGAGGCGAGCCAAAAACACCCCGGTGGTGGTGGTGGTTTTGCTGCACCCAGTCACACTCTACAGATGTACGCACGAAGGTCATGGTCGTCGGGAGCGGCGTCCAACACCATCTGGTTTCTCCAATGTTTTTTTTTTTTTGAAGGTGCTTGTAATGCGCGACGCCGCATTGATGTCGATGGTGATGATGATGCAAACAGGTTTTTCTATCGCTCGTGGCTTCCATGTGGCGATTTTTAGCACTGTTTATTACCACCGCCGATCGGTATCCGGCGCGTTGATACCCGGCGAAGCGATTCCGAAATGGATGAGCCAATAATTTGCCACGGAAAGTGCAGCGAACAGTGGATCCCGAATCCGTGTTGTGCGCTAGGTAGTTCGGCGAGCCTTTGTCCGCACCGTCTAACGACGGGAAGTTTTAATGAGCAACCGGTGGGATGCGTTCGCCGTGCGCTCTTATTGTCACCATTGCGGGAGATGCAGTGGCAAACTTTTTCGAAAACACTTCCCCCCGGGTGCCGGTAATGAAATTACTGCAGGCTGCTGGTGCTGTCCTGACGATAAACAACACGGGCCGGGTTAGCGAAGCGCTGTCAGCCACGATTGGACGGCTTTCCATCATTATTCCGGCTGGCTGGAATTGAGTTAGTACATGCACAGATTGTTTGCTGTTTGGTTCTATTTCCGGATAGTCGAATTAAAAGCATTGCTTGCTTGGATCCCAATGTCTCACTGAAATTTATCCAATTTGTCGTTCATATTGCGATTCGGAGATCGACACTGTTTCTATTTAAGAAACAGTTTTTTTTGTTTCCTAATCTTATTTTATGTTAATTTCATTTCCGTATGGTCATCCATGCATGCATATTGAGTATTAGCGCAAAGAATATATTTAATTTTATTTAATTTTAAAACGCTTTAGACATGCGTATGGCTTACTGTAATTAACGATTTACGTTATCATGTTACTTTTCTTGTGCAATGTAATAATAATACTCTTTCATGTAATGTTCTTAACGATTTTTTTAAAATGAAACACAAGAGAATGCGATAAAAGTTGTTTCTCTTCCCAATTTGAAATAGGAAACGCGTTCGATAAAACAAAGCGAGTTGACACAATGTTAGTCGTAAAAAAGTACTGTATCACTGTATTGGCCATTCCCCCATCATCGTTAGCGCAATGTTTTGTGTTTGTGTATCGCCAGCCTCAGCTGGTACGGGCGTTAATACAGAAAAAAAGAACATAAAAACAATTATCAATGTATTTGAGTGTTCGCTGTTTGCGATAATAAACAATCTTTCGTTAACGACCACATGGTTTCGCGCTCCGTCTGTAGTAATTGCGTACAAAACTAGGTGTTCGGCGGAGTTACTTAGGAGACGCTGGAACTTGGTGGCGATCAGCAGGGTTGGCGGGGGAAAGGTGGGTGGGTTTGCGAGTTGCCGCAAGATGAAACGTTTAAATCGTGCGTCCGTGCCAGGGGAAGCTGTGTGTGCGCGCGAATGCAGCCTAAATTTAGAACACTTGCTGTAAAACCGCGGGTTTCGTTCGTTTATGTATACACACGCACACACACACACACACATATACACACAGCGCAAGCAGATTGGTGTTGTTGGCCGACCGGCCCACACGCCACCACCCACCGTGTAACTCATTTATGAATTGTAGCTTCCACTTGCACTGATCCGACGTAAATTTGTTTTTGTTTTATCACATAATATGTGCAGTGTATGTTCGTTTTCATCAAAGCCAATCGAAGCAAATTGCAGCAGATCAAAAGTGCCGAATTTAGAAAGAAAAAAAATTGTATGAGCTATCAATTTTTCTCTATTTTACGAAAAGCCCATAAGGTTATTGAAAAAAATATTTCCTGATTTCACGCTTTTAAAGCTTTTTTTTCTTTGCATTATTACTACAAGTAAAACATTTGTTTATTTGGATACGGAAATCTGAATATTTGTGTAAAATACTAAAATATGAAAAAATATGTTATCAATACTGTATGCATTTTTCCCCCGAATTTTTTCCGGGGTCCGGGGACCATCGCCCCAACCCTGCCCCACCCTTGGGGCTCAGCAGTCGTGTTGATTGCACCTAAAATTAGGCAAGACGTGCGGACAACTCGGACCCTCGGCTCCTCCGAACAAATGTGTTTTTTTTTTCTACATTTTATTTTGATTTAATTCGCTAGCAAACAATTCGACCACACACGTCTTACCACTCTTAAGCTCATGGGCCGATATCCCAGAGGGGGTGATGGGGAGGGGGTAGCACCACCGGCGCGTGAGATGTGGGTCGATAGTGTTGAGCATCGCTCCCCTCCTCCTCTTCCCCGTCCCTCGATGAACATAGCCATGTCCTTTCCCCTCGCCCGGTTTCGGTCGCGACGCGGAAACTACTTTGTGTTTTTCACTTTGTTTTCTTCACGGGGGGTTTTTTTTCTTTCACTGCTCGCCAGAGGGCAATTATTTTAACAACGATGATGGTATTTGAGGCACAAGAAATGTGGTGTTCCGCGTATGGGGCCGTCGTATCGTTTTGTAAAATTTTTCGCCCGTCTCCTGGCGCCTCGTTAGTCGTTGTATGTGTCCGTTCCGTCTAGGCGTTCGGAAGCGACCCACGACATCAAGGCATCGGGAGGTGGGTGGCATTAAGTGTAAAGATAAAATAAAACCCAGATCACACCAAATCCGGTTACGCAATCCCCCGCACGCGGGTGCATCGCATGCAGTGCGTTGCAATTGGGGTAGCAAACACAACAAAGAAGAATGAAACCAAGGAGAGGAAAATGCGCTCTGCTCTGCTCTCGATTTTTGCTTCTTCCCCAAGCGCACGATCGATGCGGCCGGCAAGTCGTCGCCGAATTTGGCAAGCCCCGCTCGCACCGCCGAAATGCGTGACCGAATTTTCCGAATGCTTTCGTCGAAATCGGGTCCGGGTCGCGCTTTAGGGTTAGGCCAACGATAAATAAGGCACATACGGTGAGGGCGAGAATGAATGTGATTTGTAAAAAGGGTTTGCAATGGTGTTTTTTTTTAAATAAAATACTTATCGTTATATGAGGATGCTATTCGAACAGAAATGGAATCTAAAATGTTAATTACTAGCTGCAGCACGTTTGATCACTGCGTTCATAGACACTTTAACGGCGAAATTTTGTTCAAATTTCTACTGGAAAGCATGTAAAAATTACAAATTTTATATTATTTATATTCTCTAACGAAACCCTAATAGATAAAGGTCTATTTACTGATGTAGTCAAAAAAAAAAAACACGCGCCGGCCATGGGTCAAATATGTATTACTTCAAAAAACAGTTTTTCACAATTTTTATACATATTTTTATATTTATTTTACGAGCTAAATCCGCGGGTAATGTTCGGCAAAAATGTGCATTTAAAATGTTAATATGATTATACAATTTATGATAAAAAACGTCCGTGATGGGTGACATGGTGAGCCGCTCATAAAAGGAATCACAGCGAAGGTATATGTTTTGTAAAAATGCATAAAATATGCGCCTCTCTCTCTCTTTCTCTCTGATGATGCCTCGTCGAGAAAGTGTCCAAACGCCGAACACACAGTTTTCCATGTTTGTCTTTTTTCTTCTTGTATCTCTTTCGCTGTATTTCACACAAAATCGGTGACTGTAATTTTGTGCTTCACTGCGCTTCACCCCCTCCCCCCCTCCCCGCCAGCGGCAGCGGGAAAATTGTGTTACGCACGCGCGTATCCGATCTTGTGTTGCGTTCGGGAAGAAAACTCACACCGTTTCACACTTTTACTTCGCATCTGACGTGGGGATCGGATTGAAAATCGCGCGCCGCACGCGGTTTTGCGGTGAAGTTGATTGAATGGAAAATTTTTATTTAATGGCATTTCGATAGGGGTGTGTGTGTATGGGTTGTCTAAAAATGTCTGGACATCGTGCCGCTGAAATGGAAACTTTAAATTTATGAGTCTACTTTTCATATGACTATTATTTATTTTTGTATTCAGGTTCATATGACAATTATCTACTTTTTGAACGTGAAACAACGTATAAAAAGTATTGTAAAACTGGAAAGAGTACCTGAAAATTTTACCAATACTTCAATAAAATAGATTTAGAAAACAACAGTTGGTCGCCTGCGATTTGATGAAAACTTTTATCTTGAGAATTTTCAAGCTCTGTTGCTAACGACGATCGCGTGCGTGCTTTCGTTTTTACTTGCGTTTCGCTTGGAGGTGCTGTTTGCTTGTTGACCACGATAGTTTTTGTTTTCGTGCACCAATTGCTTGGGAAAATGAACGCAACACGCCCCACTATCATAACGCCCTGGCTTGGCTTGATGACTGAACGAAGAAAAGAAACATAAAAAAGAACAAACACAGAAACATTATCGCAACTCGCGTCTGTTACAAAAAAAAA
This sequence comes from Anopheles farauti No. 4, assembly GCA_000956215.1. NCBI lineage: Eukaryota > Metazoa > Arthropoda > Insecta > Diptera > Culicidae > Anopheles > Anopheles farauti No. 4. The sequence continues at coordinate 16,846 of JXWZ01001506.1, read as the reverse complement.
AGAGAAATGATACAAAAAAACAACCATACCGTGAGCAATGATTATAATGGATGCTGCGTGCCCCCAGGGGCGTAAAGGAAATAAAAACAAATAATCACACTAACGTACAAAAAAAAAACATCAAACATCGATATAATTCGATTGAAACTGCCCGAGATAAGGGTTAATAAAAGTGGAACAGAGCGAAAAAGAGCGAAACAAAACGTGCAAAGTGGAGTAGCAAAACACAAGAAGAAAAGCGGCACGAATCGGTCCATGCTTTCTCGTGGTTGCTTTTTGTTGGTGTTGTTGTTGGTGCTGGCTCTCCCACGTTCGTTCGGAAAATCTACTTTTTCTCGGTGATCGACGGTGACAAATCCTGTTTGCGGGTGCGCTCGATTTTAACAAAAAAAAAGCGCGTTCGTGGTTGCGCGAATGAAAGTTTCCGGAGCTTTTTCGCTGGTGGAAAATTTGGCATTAATAGCAACAAACAAAAAAGAAAAAATATACAAACGGACACAAACATGGTATGAGTGTGTGGAGTTTTGGGCAACACTTTAGGTGACGTTTTACTAGTGGCTAATTTCAGTAAATTCGTCAATTCGAGTGCAATTTTCTGAGTAGTTATTGCATTTTTTTCATTTGTGGCTTCACTGTTAAGTTTAGCGTCTTTTTAATCATTCATTTTCCGATTATTTTGCTAAATGTTTACTTAAAATGTTATTTGGTATAAACAAAGATATATGAATTTGTCCGAGATGAAAAAATTGTACCGTGCAACGCATTTTGCCGCACTGCAATGCAAAAAAAAGAATTCTTTTCCTTTCTCTGCACGCATCGCAACACACCGAACGGATCGAGCCGCGAGATAGATCGCGATCCGTTCGCGCATTTGCTTTTTTCCCTCCGTTTTTGGGGTGTAGCATTTTCTTACCCATCCTCTCACCCGGCCACCCCAGCAGTCGTCGAAAGTAAAGTAAAAACCGCACGCTTTGTGAGCGCGGTTTGATTATTGTTGTTGTTTTATTTGAGTGTGTTCCCGCGGTAATGAAAAAGAAAACCCGAAAATGGCGGTGAATGGAAGTATCGCAAACGTCGGGCGGCCGCCGGATCTATATGGGGGTTGGCTTGCGGTGCGTTTGCAGCATTCGAAATCGTCGTGCGCAGTGAAAGAAATTCGCCAAAGAAGAATGCATTTTTCATCTCTCTCTTTCTCTATCTCATCTAGTTTTTTTTTAATGTGTGTGCAATGGTAAGCCTATCTAAACACACCACCAGCCGCCAAATGCGACTCCCAGGTAATCAATCTTTGTGTAATATAAATCAAATCATTCCGTGTCTCGCTCGGTTGGAAAGGAAAGGTGGGCGCGAAGAAGTGAAACGCAACCCTCCCACCCGTGCGGGGCGTGCAAAATACCTGGAAATTTGTAGCCGGAAATCCGAAGCAGGAAATCGGCCGGCCGCGGAATCGACTCGCGGATGCATTTTTCCCGGCCCCGGTCCGCTCCCGCCCTCCGTTCCCTCCGATGCAGCAAGCTTTCCTTTTTTTTGTGCATTAATTGCTGCGGTTTCATGTTCATGGTTTTTTTTTCGGAGGCCCCATTTTATTCACCCTCGATTTGGTTACTTCTGAATACGCGGCTGATTCGATTTCGTTCGCCTAGTTTGGCCCGCGTCCGGCCGGCGAACGAGTCCGCCTGAGTGTTTTACCTGCGGTGTTTAGTTTAATTATAAGTTCAGTAACGAAGTGTGAAAGACGGGCGTGCGACCGTGAAAAGCAGTGTAAAGTGAACTCCAATCAAGCTTGACATTAGCTAAATCATTGATTAACTCGTCCCGAACACAGGTGCCTCAGCGAAGGCTTAGTCAGTAAAATGTATAAAACTATTTCAAAACACGAAAATAAAATGAAATACAGTTTTAAATGAAATGAAGTCTTTATGGATCTCGAGGATCTGCGTCTGAACAGGTGTCGTACGAAGATTTGGCGCTATCACTGACCTTCATATTCAAAGGGCTTACCATCTCTTTTAGACTTCGACTTTGAACGAGAGCTGTCTTGGAGTGTTATCTCCGATATTGTAGGCATTGTATATTTTATTTTTAACTGTTCGACCTCATTTCAACTCCATCGAGCTTGCCCACACTTTGCGTCATACTACTTCAGTTGAGTGAATTCACCGCACTGTCGCAGCTGGTGACTGCGTTTTGAAATGGCAACAGGTCGTGGGTGAATTCGTCGCCGTCCGTCATGTCTCGTCGCCGCGCCACGAGTGCAGGAAAGTGCGCTTGTCCGGTTGTATATTTCACAAAACACAACCCGACACGGTCGGGACGACGTTGGGTCGCATAAATCTTAATCTAGCTGTGAGAGGGCAAACGCGCGGCAATGTGTTGGTATTTTTTAGTTTTTTTTTAGTTTTTTTTTGGGAAAGTTGTGGCACTAGCGCATCCGGTGAGAGTGCGAAATAAATGTTGCAAAGTTTATGGGGATCGCGGCGACCCGGAATAGGACGGCTCCAAGACCAACTCAATAGCGACACAGTCGGGCTGATAACAAATCACTTATGGACACACCGACACACGGGTCGCTTTGGAAAGAGTTGGCTAACCTCGTTTTGTGGTTCGTATCGTTGGCTAATCCCGCCTAAGCTGGGTGGCTATTTGAGTGATGGACGTACCAACTCCAACTACGCGCTGCGTGCAGCAGTTCTGTGCGTCATCATGCCCCGGTCGCCGTAGATATTGCACCACGAAGCTTTACGATCGCACACGTGTTACGCATCCACGGCTGCCATTGATGCGTCGATCAAATGCAAGTGCAAGCCGTTTTATTACAGCGAAATAGGAAAAGTTCCCAGGACCAAGGGGGAGACGGCTGAATTCTTGCCCCGGGCTCTGCTCCTTAGCGCTTGGCTAGTGTGCACGACGGTCACGGATCGAAGTTATCGATCGAAGCGCATGGAAGGAACATTCTGCGTGTGGTTGTGCGCGTAGGCGTTCCTGCTCCCGAGTGGGTTGGGTGGGTTTTCACCCGGCGACCGAGGCGTCAGAAGTCAGACAGCAGCGGCTGGACACGGACAACGCCCCCACGCGGTCGCTTACTTGCCGGCAACTCGACGGGGGGACAAAGAACAACTTTGGCCCAGTGGGCAAACCATCCCGCCCTGGGTGGGATCATCCCAAACGCATGGGGAATATTTAGAACACTTAAGAAATTAAATATCCCGGGAAAGTGATTGGTTTATGGCAAGTTTTTATTCACTGTTTGGCATGCCAGACCGCCTCCGTGGCAGCTTGCAGTGCGCTAATCGCATCCTAACCTCAAACCGTCGCCTTCCTAACCTCAAACGCCCGCGTGCACCATCTGGAGGATGGAGTCCACACAATGCGTTGCGCTGGTTTTCAAAGCATCCAAACTGGTACAATTCCGCCAACCATACGCGAAACTGGCCGCGGGTGCGATTGACGGGTTTAAAGCCATTTTTACGGCCCCTCCCCGCGCGGCTGCGTGTGGATTAGTTCGTGTGATGCCGCTGTCTTTGCGTTCACACTCTTTCGCTCCCGCTCCCTTCCTGGGTGTTCAACACTGGGGTGTTGGGTGTGGTGTAGTACCACACCAGTATACCATTTCGCCGTATGACGGTGCCTGACTCATCCCGATTTAATTATAGAATTGAAGAACTGGTCTGATGGGTTGGTGAAGGCGGGGTTAGGAGGCGGGCACGTGGTACCCCGCGGTGTGTCGATCCACCGTCTTGCCAAAACCAACACGCGCTAAAGCAGAGTCCGTGGGAGGTACGTTCCAATGCGAAACCGCTCACTCCAATCTTCGTCAAGTGGCTATACCGTGGCACTAGATTTACTTCATCATTTGTTAGAACATCCTTCAATCGGAAGGGAGACAGTGTGGGCAAGAAGTTCAGCACATAGGATTTGAAGTTTTAGGTACCAGTTTCAAATATTTCCACAACTATTTCAGGCTTTTTCTTTCCAATTAAAAAAGATTACATCTGATAAAGTGCGACTTCAAAGTCCAAAAAGATGACCGATAACTAGCGCCGACATCGTATCAAACGCTTGTTAACATACGGTTTTATCAGCGGGGGCTCTCTGCCCTTTCCCAGGCCTCACCGTTCGAGCTACTTTCAGCACAGTCCATGCCTGACGGATATGCACCAGGACGCGCTCCGGTGCGCCCACTCCGATCGCTTGGGGTTTTTTTTTTCGCAACACCACCTTACTACCACCGCGGTTCATCCCCGCACAACTTCCGTTGCGCCATTTTGTTGTTTTGCAGGGCATTAGATTTCGATTTCTCCGATGGTGGCGGTTGTTGTTTTTTTTTATTGTCCCCACGGTGCGCCATATTGTCTCCGGCCTTCCACGCACGGTCGCGGGGTAGCGAACCGCATCTCAGTGCCGCGGACGAGATACGATCGATCGGCGCAACTTGGTGGATCGGTGGACCTATGCTCCGCCGTTTATCACGCCATGAGCGACTCAAATCAGGGCAGCTTCAATGTCACCGTTGGTTTGTAACAACGGCCGGAAAGGAAATTGCGGTGCTTGTGGGCGCTCGATTGCAGGCCCCCAAAAAAAAACAATCAAGCCTTGTTTTCTCTGTTTCCTTCAGAGATGATCCAGCTGGTGTGTGTGTGTGTCTGTTTTTTTATTATGTGTTGTTGTTACCTGTATGCGCTCGACACGCTATATCTAGCGCGTTCTGTCGAAATTTCGATTTCGTGTTTTCGGTCTCTTCTGGTGTACTTATTTCCTCATTTTTCAATGGCCGTACCACCGCACGGCAAACGTCGGAGAAAAGGTATCCAACACCGGACGACCATTACGCGTAATGGACGCCGGACGGGCGATGTGTGTGGGGCTGAGTGCTGGTGCTCAGTGGTGCGAAGAAAGCTAGAGAGTTATAATCAAATCCCGGTTCTGAGCGGTTGCTCCACTCTGTGCACACAGGTGACTGGAGAGTCGACTTTGATACGAACGCTATCGCATGTGAGTACATTATAGCCATCATTAGTCTGCTCCCATAAAGTATTTAAAGGCGGAGGGGATGGGGAGCAATAGAGGTAGAGTAATAGAATTCGTCTAGAAAACTGTGAAAATAACTCTATCGCTTTTAAGCTCTTTTAACCATACTTGTTCCACAACTTTACGACTGGACAGAGCATCATCACATTAAGATGATTAATCGAGATATTGCAATGGAGATTTATCAACAAAATTGAAAAAAAAACATCGTCAATCGTTTGGTCCTTCGAACCGGATTGGTCATGAAAAAAGATGCTAAGTTTTATAGAATTTTCTAGAATATTACATTGAGGAAATATCAAACAAAATGCCTGTTTGTTATCAAGAAATAATAATAATATGCGATTCCAAACAAAGATTATGTTGTTCGAGAGCTGAGAGCAGAGGGCACTTAGGGAGGAATTTGTAATTCCATCACAATCTCATCTCAATCTCATCTCCAGTGGTGTTGCTTAGATGAAATTGGGATATTTCGCCACCGATAAGTTATCTAAAAATTGCATTTTTTTTGTGCGTTTAGTATAATCATATCACATGTTTTATTTAAAATTATCCAAAATTTGGTCCACTGTCTTATCTAATCTAATAATCGTTTTTAGCTGAGTGAGAAATTCTACGCAAAATCAGTTGCAGGTGCAGATTAAGTGGAGGACGGTGCATTAAGATGTGGACCTTTTTTTTCATGTGACACCACCCCAATCAGTCGACAATAACTTTCCTTTGTCTCATTTTTCGCCTAGCTGAGTTACTGAGCTGATCGTCGTCTTCCGTCGGCAAAGGACCTGCTTCCCTTTTGTGTACCGCGCAAAACATTCCATCCCTTCACTACGATGCGAAATGAGCGTGTGGTTTTGTGTCGTTTCTGGTTTCCTCGCCCCATTTGCGCCCGTTTGCGTATGTGTAGTTGGTTGTTCTGTGGGCCGAATCAACGACCGCGCAGGCAATTAAATCTCCATCTGCAAGTCGTGTCCTACCCACGTGGTGGAAGTGAAACGAAATTGTGCGCGCGCGGGGACAAAATGTTCGTTTGTCCGGATGTGGGCCACACATTCATAAGCGCTCGCGCGCGGAGGAAGTCGCTACTCCACTTGCGGGGGTGCCCTTCGCGGTGGCTGTCGGCCTCCGCCCCGGTTCACAGCCATCCGGGGAAGGGATTGTTCGGAACGCACGGGAAAAGACCTCTCTACGCCCTGTTTTATTATTTTTTCGGTTTGGTTTCGCGGCGGAGGGTGTGAACTATGTGCTGACAAAATTTCAACACATTGGGTACGGGAGTAAATAAAAAAATAAAAACCCAAAACGGAAAGGTTCGGTTTGTTCACATTTCACGTGCTTTCCCCCTAGTGCCTCGCACGGGCGGAAAGCACGGGTTCAGTTTCGGTTCAGCTCATCGCCTTTTTTGGCGGGCCCTCGGCTGGGGGAAGGCGGCGCGTGTGTTGGTATGCGCGTTTTTTTTTACTGTTGTTGTTTGCCTTTTGCTTCTGCCAAGAAAGCCCTTCGCTCGATGCGCTCGATTGGCGAGAGCCACATGCTCGCGCTCGATCAAGGGCAACCTTACCTTACTTCCTGTCCACGTGATGAGGAAAATGCGGTACGGGAAGCGGGCGGACGATGGGAGCGCAGGTTCGTTTTTGTTTTCGTTTGCTTACCGGGTGGCGGAGTGGAAATCGAAACGTAGTGAGTGATTGGTTTTGCTTTTTTTTGTTTGCTGGATCGGAAGGTTGAGATGGGGAATAGCATGCATTTCACCAACTGCAATCCCGTTGGCCATAAAAAAGGAAAGGTTTTGCCCGTTTAATACACGTAATATTTTCAAGACGGTGTGAGGTAAAACTCGTAACATTTCAAATAAATTTTCACAGCAGATAAACTCTAAATTTGTGTGAAGAAAGCCTTTAGCGATGGAGATGCAACATAGCGTTTCGCTAATAATCGAGTGAAAATGAACGTAAAATTAAGGTTCGCAAAAATAAAAAAAAAACATTTTTTTATAAATACAAATGTACAAATAAGTAACAAATAAATGAAAATAAAATAACGAATTAAATAATAAAAATCGAGACACGAGAAGTCATCTTGACATGCAGTTTAAAAACAACTAGTAAATTTTGCAATTTATATGAAACGAATTTCACTTTCACTCGCCTCGCTCGAATGGGTTTTTTTTTCCGGTGTAAACACTCTCACTTTATTGCTTAATTATTTGCAAGCTGCATCCACAGATTGTTCCAAACTTGATTTGCTGCCGGGAACGTTAATAAAATGTCAACGTTTCGTATCAACGTTTCGACTTTGGTAGTTCCCAGGTATTCAAATTCAAATTGCAGCACTAAAAAGTCCGGATGAATGTCGCTATGTTTAAATGTAAAACTTGCTTTACTAAACTTATGAAAAAAAAAAAGATTTTAATATTGAGTAGTTCGGAAGCACGAAGCACGCATATTTCTGGTGGAGAAGAAGTCTAGCAGCCGCTAAACGTGCACGATGCGGAACGTTAAGCCTAGAACGAGCGAACGAAGTAAACAAAATGTCTAAATTCTCTCTTTTTTAGTTTCCTTTATCTTTGTTCTTGCTTGAGGCGTTGCAGTGGGGTGTAAAACTTGCACATGGAACGTGGGAGGGCACCGGTAACGTAAACAAAATCCCGGCCCCGATGAGATCGCGCGTGTTACAGAACACTCGTCATTACTTCATGGGTGCTTTAGAGCGCCGTTTTTTTTTTAATCGCTTTTATTTTAGGTGCTTCGTGTTGGCGTGTTTTGCTTCCTGTCTCTTCTGCACGGTTTTCGGGCAGCATCGCCGTCGCGGGCGATTTTCGCGGCCACACACATAACACCGAGCGTGCGCGCGTCAACGTGTGTGTTACACCCACGAGCCGGAGCGGTACGGATCACCACCCCCTCCGCCCCCTCCTCCCGAAACGCTTCCGGAAGGAAAGAAGGAAAGGAACCGTTTTTTTTGTTGTGGTTTTTGTTTTTCGGGGTGATCGGCAAGGCACGAGCCACGGGCGAGAAAGCAACAACAGCAACACGGCGAAAATATTCACGCAACCGTTAAGCAGACGCTTCCGAGCGACCGGAATGAAGACGATTGAGTAACGAGCAGTGACGGGGATGGGGGCGTTTGGCGGAAGTGAGTCGCCTGGGTTCGGGCGTGTAAACATGTGCATACATATGCGTGCGACCGGTGAGGGGGGAGAGGGGGGGGGGGGGGTTTGAATAATTATTTTATCTGCACCAACCGCACCGCTTCTTCTCGCCCGGCTGCAGTTTGGCCCGTTTTATGAGGCACAAATCCGAGCGCGCCGTAAACCGTCGGATCGAAGCGGGCTCGGATGAGCACGAGAGCATCGGAGCCGCCCGATGCAACTGCAATCGCATCACACATACAGTTCATTATGCGCAGATATGCCACGGCTTCCGTGCCGGTCCGCGCGTGTATGTATATTACATTCTCCCGCGTTACGTACCGTGGCGTGCGCGAATGTGAAGGGAATCGCTGCCTGTTCCGGTGTTATGCGGGTGTTGTGACGATCGGTGGAGCGGGTGGACGGTGCGGCAGGTTTCGTGATGCTGTGCGATATGTTACACACGTTTTCCGGACGATTGACGTCGATCGCGTCGAGCCTGCAGTTTGGCCAACGAATACCACGCGCGGGAACGGTTTGCGATCGCTGCATCCATTTGTTCATCCCAATGGTGTTACAATCGCGGACAACGCAAACAACGACTCGCGAAGGTTGATTTCCACGCGGGTCATCAACCCAGTGGCGGTTTCACGGAGTGTGTGCGATTTTTTTTTTCGTCTGAAAGTTGTACAGAACACTCCTGGAGATTAAGGCAATTTGAAAGATTTTTTTTTTATCAGTACCGCTCATAAATGTTTCGATTTTCTATGTTTGATGTATTACACAGGTGGAAGATAAGGTGCGAAGACGTATTGTTGAGGTTCTTTTTAAAATTGTTGCTATTAAGACATCCAACAGGACATCCCATGTTTTGCTGGATACATAGTTAGCCGCGTTTGACCCTTTATTTACGGTCAATTTTATCGTTTGTGCCTCACTCAAACATATTCTTAGATCAGATCGAGGCAGTTCGAGTATCTCAGTACGAGCTTTTTTCTCGCCAGATTTTCTGAAGTTTGCATGAAATAATTCCGGTTGATTAGTGGACTTTGATTTGGACGAGTTAGTGCGTTAAATATGCGACGTTTCACCGCAACGACGACTCGGCTGATGAAAGATTAGGCCTGTTAGAAAATTACTCATATTTAAGTGTTTTCTTGTTGTTGTATGAGAGGACTTGCAACGGTTGGATAGGTCTGGGTTTCTCTGGTACGTGTAATAGAGCACGCCCATTGTTCGAGCGTCTCGCTTAGGTCCATTTCGTTTGCGTTTGGTAAGAACTCGGTCAGCGCACAAAGCTACTAACTCACGTACGGCTTTCGGGACGGCTAGCCTAACGTGCGAAAAGTTGGCCCTTTTGGGCGGTTGGCGAGTAAAACAAGTATCGCGCACATGAGGTCGTACCGATGCGTAACCCTACTTATTCCGTCTGCGAAGATGGAACCCCATGGATCGATTCGCCCGATCCGCCGACACGCATTGCATGCGTTACGCGCCTTTATTGCAACGTTCCTTCCCGGGTGGGGTGGGTTCCTCCCACGCGCGCGCCCTCGCTGCGGCTGTTTGTGTTCAGACCGATGCGCACTGAATCATTTCTGGTGCGCGTTTTTTTTTTTTTTTTTTGATACCGTCGCACGGTTTAACGCGGTGTAATGCAACTTTTTCCCCAGGCGGACGCTTTGTGCGGGGCTCCATTGCGTCATCGGGCTTGGAGATGAGCCCGAGATGTTTCTTCATACGCGTGCGATAAGCGCCTTTGAATGTGCACTAGTGGAGTGGTTGGTTCTTATTCGATCTGTTAATCGGTCATGTGTGTGACCAGCGGCACGGTACGTGTGTTTTGTTGGTGTTGCTGATTGGCACACAACCACTACGCGGACGACAAAACATGGTGCCGTCACCTCGACCTTTACGTGTATGCTTTGTTTGTGCTTTCACGCTGGACCCCTCCCAGACACCACACCACGAACTAGTTGACGTTGACATTGGCAGTTCGCGTCGTCTGGCTATCAAATGTAACAAACGCGCAAAGCAATAATGCAGTAAAAAACGCAACGAAGACGATCAAATAGAAATGCAAGGCCGTATTCATTGATGTCTTTGTTACCAGCCGTTGACCGTGCTCTACCTTTCGCTGGGTCTTGGGCCGGCGTGAGTGTTGGGTGCTGTATATGTTTCCAGCACTATTATGGCGTTCCAGACAAACATCGTCTAAACGTTCGCGGACTAAAAAAGTGAGCTAATAAGGAAGGCTCCAGCCGTCTTGTCTCGTAACTCGCACCGCAAAGCATCAACGCTTTATTACATTTAGGATGACAGTCGATACATGCTCATAATTTACTTGGATGATCAAAAACTTCAAACGGGGCTCCAAGCTATTAGTATTCAACTGAGTATGTGTATATATTTCAATTTATTAATATTTAACGCCGTATTTTGTCATTTATTTGTATGAAATGCGATGATTTTCTTTGAAAATTTTCAAATGGTCGTAACTTATTGCGCGATATCGGTTGCAATCCATTAAAAATGCACTTAATTTCCAGCTTTTCTTTATACAACTAGAGTTTTTTTTTGTGATTTGAAACATCAGGTTTTAAATATCATGTTTCAAACGGATAAAAGCTATAAGATTCTTTAACTACCATTTAAAAATAGAATCTATTTCGCATTGTGATATGATACGATTTTTAATGATGTTTTTAAAAATATTATATATTTTTTTTCGTTATGATAATGGGCAATAATCTAAATACTTAAAATTTGTAGAAAACTAATATCACGCATGATACGTTTTTTGTTCTCTTCGATTGTTGTAAAGGCTGATGCACCATTTCGTTGTTTTGTACAAGAAGAAATCATTTAATTTGCGCACTTTGCTTATTTTACTTGAAAAAGTGCTCTACTTAGACATTTCAACAATCGTGTTTTGGAAGCTGATCCTTAACTCAAGATGACTTGGAGTTTTCGAAGAATTTCCACTTACGTTACTATCAAGGTTTTCTGTATACGATTTAAAAGAAAAACACACTCCTAGTGTGGTGAATTGTTTTTGTTGGCCAGAGTGAAATGCATGCCCCTGAGAAGATTACGCCTATCACAGGCATATGCCGAGCTGAGCTCATTCACTTGCACATTTGAAAGTACATCGTTTGCGGGTGGATTGCTTAGTGAAAAGAAAAAAAAACAAACAAACGCGGTCAAGTGCGACCGACCATATTGTTTTCGTTATTTTTTGACAGTTTTTTGGGTGCCGTCCAAATCGGTGCAAATAAAAATGCGTGGGATTTTTCCACGCAGCAGGCCCAACTACCCGTAAACGCGTGAGTCAGGCAGCGAACGCCGAAACGCGAAAACAACATTCGGAACCGTTCGGAGGGTAGGATTTTCCGTGCGGATTGCCGTTTGGGTTCACGGTCCTGTCGAAACGGTTCGGTATCGTTCGGTGTGACCTTTGCACGATGGTGACAAAACGTGTGAATCATGTTTTGCGAGGCGAACAGTTTGTGCGATGGAAAATTCTCGGCAATTAATGGGTGTTTTCTTAGTGCATTCGCACCTTTCGAAGCGAGGGACCTGAGAGACCATTACATTGCAAGGTTAATATATGATTTTTAATATCCTCACGTGCAACAACATGTTATTTACCGCCATAAACGTAAACTTCAAAGTCTGGTTTTGATGATGTAATTGGCAAAATAAAAATTAAAAATATACCATTGATTATTGCCATTGTTGCCAGAGAATGGCCTCGTGGTATAGTGATTTCACACGTCGATTTTTCACACGACAGGATCGGTATCACAATCCCATCTGGAGACGATTTCGGTTGATACGTGACAGAGAACGAGAAAGAATACTGTCTACTCCCAGCCTTCATAGGTGTATTCAGTTCGATTGATTTGATTTTCGGTTGTTTTTGGTAAAGCGAACCCGAATAAGATAGGTTTACCCTCTGGACATAATGTTCAAAACCAGCTAGACGGGGAAGTACCGAATGGTTTTCAAAATTTTCATAAATGAAACTTTGCATTGCGAGACATGAATGAAACACTTTATCGAGGGGAAGGCGGCTTGCTCCCCACGAGGCTTCTCCTATGTGTTTCCTATTTTCCCCTTGCTAGAAAGCTTCCCCGGCCGGTGTGTGCGATAGAGCGTGATGTCAATTGGCGGTGCCGTAGTATGTGTTTTCGGTTTTTTGTTTTGAATTCTCTGTGTACGCGTCGTAAGCCACCCCGGGGCAAGTATAAAATTTACATAAAAAAGCATACGACTAGGCGGTTCGCTCTCTATCGCCCCGTTTGCGTTTTGCTTTCATTAGCGGCGCGCGCAGCAACGCACCCCGTGCTTTCGCTGTGGAAAAGTCCCCCTCCCGCCCCTTCTCACCGTCCCACACTTCACACGCGATTGATTAACTAATTTGGGCGTCGCCGGCTGCGAGCGGGCCTGTACACTTTCATGCTGTGTTTATGTGATGTTGCTTCTTTTTGTTTTGGTTTCGGGTTGCTCGTTTCTTCGTTGTGTGTGTGTGTGTGTGTGTGTGTTTTTTTTTATTCGAGTTCTCATTCGCCTCCACCACTCTCATCGCTGCAACCAACGCGCAGCTCACTTTCGATTTTGCTTACGCTTCATTCATCGAAGATTTTCTAATTTTGTGTTTTGTTCAACGGTGCTGCAGGAACTACGAAAATTGCCGAAATCGCATTGAACTAAGCCCACGAATAGGCTTTTTTTTGTAACATAAAACATATTGGAAATGATCGTGAAAAATCGTCGATCGCAATGAAAAAGAAACAGAATCAAAACGAATTTCATAAAATTTGAAAAGAAAGTTCAAATAAACCTTTCGCGTCTTTTGAGCTCTCAGTGTTGCAGGGTTTCATAGTTTGTGTAAAATTTGTACATGACCGGCATGTTCTACCAATCGCACTATCAAATCGCCGGTTACGTGCGTGCGAATGATCTGCCACGGGCAAAAGGAACGCCGAAAATTTTGGAAACGAAAATTGAGTCATACCGGGGCAGCGTCCGGATCGCTCGGACGGGTGGTTTATATTTAGTGTAAGCCCTTTTCGCGCGTAGTAGCAGTGCGTCAGAAAAACCTCGAAATATCCATTGCATCCGCACCGGTGTGACGTGCGCGTTTGGAACGAATTTTTACACCCCAAAACTTCGCTCCTAAATTTTCACGGCCGGTGCCCGTTTTTGAGCAGCAAAAGCGGCCGGTTTTGGCTTTGTTTTGATTTTTTTTTTAATTATATTTTATATTTTACTCCAGGGCTGGCAAACACATATGGTGTGAATATTTATAATTTTGATGATTTATTTACGCTTGTTAATTATCATATCGTTATTGTCGTTAATTTAATTGAGTAACAAATAAAACCAATAAAAAAACTATGTATTGAATTAGCTCTAGAACGAAATAAGATACAAATATGGAGCACGTGATGATTGGTACGTTCTGTCCAAATTTCGTAAAATAAAAATTGGATCAAGAAGTAGGGATTTTCGCGAATGTACGTAAACATTCGATGGATAGCAACTAATAAATCAATACTGACATTTCATACCCCCTGTTTGTGTTTGTCCTCGGGCCGGATATGTTTGACACTCCTGTGCCATCGTATATCTCTCCAAACCTCAGACATCTCCTCGGAACGCGACCCGGTGCGGGGGAATAACCCTAGTGAGTTGTCCGCAAACTCGCGCCATCGCCCTGACCTGATTGCGAATCAGTTCGGCTTTTGGTGTTTTATTTTCCCCGGTGTTTTCTTTCTCCGCCGACGACGCGAGCGGACGTCAGGAGGAGCCAGACTGATCGGGACCAAACACTCGGAAGCAGCGAACTAGGTGTTGATTGGCAGCCGAGACGGTAAATAGTAATGCCTTTATGGGGGAGTGGGTTTTTGTTCTACCGTGCGGTTGGCAATTGCATACCCGGCCGACGCGCTAGGGGTTTCGCAGCGATTTCGAAACCATCCGCTCGCCGCATAAGCCGTGAAAGAGTCGGCTCGGATGTACTTTTAATCGAACATAAACAATCCCGCAACGGATACTGGCGTTGTTTTTCTCCGCCTCATTATTTGCGAAAACAACAAAAAAAAACACCCAAACTGTTGACTGCATATGCAGTCGATAAACAACGAGAGCACCGCCGTGCAAGGCGCTTGGTGATTTGTGGTATTTTCGATTCGAAGGAACGAATATTTTCTTATCTTTATCTGGTGTGTTTCGTTTGTCTGCTTGCCTGCCTTTGCTTGGATTACGTTTGTGTCGAAAGGAGCGGGAGATTTGGGAACTATTCTACGCGCCAGACACACGTTTTTCCGCCCGGTGCCAAAGGGGGACTTGGGTGGCGAAAGCCGCAGCCGGCTCTTTGCGTGCGCTCATTTCTTGCAGCGTGACTCATCTGAGGGGGGGGGAAATTCGGTCGCAGTGGCAATACTCGTTGCAGTGTAATCCCGGCATGTCGGATTGCAAATATTTGCTTATCAAACTGTACGAAAATAAAGAAAACATGCGGATTAAAAGCAAAGAAAACAGGGAAAATACTTTCGATTCAGTAAAAAATTTACTTCTCTGCTTGCGTCAACCCATGCGTTTTGCTGTGTTTCTTTTTCTAGGAACCAATGATATGAAGCTTTGAGTTGGTTGGGCGATAAGCTTCAGGGAAAAATGTACAACATTTCGTAAATTTATGCAACAATTGAATTATTTTCGTTTCTCCGTAGTCCCGTCGATAACTCCAGTGTCTACTACGTCGGTGCGAAAAGCTTTGTTTTCTCGACTGCTTCGACGGTGGCGCTCTTCGCTGAGTGTAGGAAACCGTGGCGTGCGAGGGAGAGAACAGATAGGGTGTATTAATTGGCCACCTGAGCCAATCTTGCAGTGCACACTCCGATTGGCGGTGTGAAAGAATTGAGCTGCGAAGTGGAGAAGATAGGCCGGCCAGGTGCGAGCGTGCCGCCACCGCTGGAGCGGCAGAACCGGTACGGTTGAGCGACTCGCGGCCACGCGCACGGGGTTGTTGATCCTGCTATGCGCCGTTCTACCAGTTCATCCTCTCCGCCCGCTGCTAAATAAAGCCCGCGCGAGGTGGTGCGCACGTGAATGATTCACTCGCGTTCGTGTCGCCGGTCGGTGCATCGGACGGCGGCGCAGTGCATGGTCGCTGAAGGGCAACGTCAAGATAGGCGATCGCTTCCCGGTGCAAGGCCGGCGGGGCGGACGGTTGGGCGAGTGGCGGCACATGTTATGGAGCGCCTAATTGGCGACGAACATGGTTTGGTTAGGATAGGTTGTTTCTCATTTCCTTCAATTGGTGCGGTGTGGATATGAATAGCGCACTAGAAGGGATTATCATGGACGCTATTGTGTACCCATTGCCTGGCCCATCCCGACCTGGGGTGTGGGTGGTGGATTCGCGAGTGTCGCGGACGGTTTGCAAGCGATAGAACACGTACTGATAAGAGCAGACGCGTAGTTTCCGTGTCCTTCGCGACTCCAACAATGCGCGTATGGTGCGATTTGCTTCCAGAGATGGACAGATACTAAACATGTCAGTAAATCTGTCCGATGGGCGAAAGTCTAATCTAGAGACAATAGTCTTGAAATATTGCTTTAAGCTATTATTTGTCCGTTTTCTACTACAGACAGCTGCTCGTAACGAGTCTCGTGAACATAAGTAGTTCGCGTGAAGAGATTTTAACGTTATCTGACATCTAGGTTCTTTAATTCATATGGATCTCTTAATCGCAATCAGCTCAAAGCGGTTTCGTCACAGTATGAGTAAAGATTGACCTACTTGAAAGCCGTTAGACAAGGGTTCGTAACATCAAAATGCACCCACGGGTGAGGAACCAACCAAAACTACCAGGATTCAAACGAAACGAATCAAAACGGCAAATGTATATCGCCCTCGTTCCCGTTGGCGCATTATGGCGTTTTAAAATTATCTCTTCGGAAATAAAATGCGCAAACTAACAAAAGCAAACTTACCTCCACGGGGCAGCTGCAAGGCTGATTGGAAGCCATACCGTGCGCCTTAGTCCTTCCCGCAGTACGTCAACAAAGCAGATAGTCCATTTGCTATCGAAATCTTTGCCACCCAATCTCTCGGTTCCGCGTCCGTATAGGGGCAGAAAAATGGCCCCGTCATACCGGTAACCGCTCGTCGATGCCGTTCGATTAGAAGGGTTGGGGTGCTGGGAAGAGGAGCGAATCGGATTGCAGAGATAACGTGCGCGATTTGTGTGTCTTTGTATTTGGTTTCGGTTCGCGCAAATTCCTCCGAGAGCTGATAGCGCTTGTTGGGGGTTCGGTGATGGCGGATGTTACGTACAATGCGCTGCTTAACCTAGAGCGGTACGATGTATGTTTAAGAATAGGCGCTATCTGGACGCGCGAGTGTGTATGTTTGTTTTTGCGGTGTCCAAAACAGCACAATGCGGTGACCAAATTTGGCCAAAAGTTTGCACGGGAGTTCCGCGGTGATACGGAGAGCATCGGGGAATGACGCGGCTAACAGAATGCAGAATTTAAAAGAGAGCTTCTTGTGTGAACCGGTGAAACATTCGGGGTGAAAGCTCCACAGAGTTGCGACTTTAGAGACAACAAACGCTGTAGTTCGCTCCAGACTGACTACCGCATTTTGTCATCGGTAAAATAAACATCTCCTCCGGACATACA
>JXWZ01001505.1:0-10193 GCA_000956215.1 Anopheles farauti No. 4 | reverse complement strand
ATGTTACAACAGAAATAAAAAGGAATTAAATATACTTTAAGATTCGAACAAGAGTACCCTGCATTAATATGTATTATGCATTGATTAAAATTATGTACTTTAAATCAAGTATGAAAAATTAGTTCGTAATTAAACAAAGTCTTTGAACACGTCATGGCTACTCGCGAATTTTTCGTAATTGTATTCAAGGACAAAACAAACCTCATTTTGGTACATACTCGAAGCATAAAGTAGTGAAAATATACACAACCGACGCAAAGGTGTATAAGTTCGACGAAAATGCCTTCAGCAAATAATCCATACAAATACGGTACGAAAACAACTATCAAAAATTAAGCGCCAAGCTCAGTTCATAAATCTTTATTGGCGTCAAACCGGAAATTTCGTATCAGTTGGAAGACGCCACCAACCCATCGACAAATGATAGATAGTACGTGCAGCATCAGCACAATCCCCGAATCAATCAATTGCGATTATCAGCCGATGTTATTCGCGCCTTCCCGAGACTATCATCGAGACTTATGGAGACGTTGGTTTGCCCATTAATTTCCGGGAGCCATCTCAGCTGGAAAGCGTGGAGGAAATGTTTCAGCATGACATTGCCAGAAGGAATGCTTATAGCCACACAAAAAAGTCGTCCTAAGACCCGTAACTGCTCGAAAACAACCGAACGAAAGCGATTTGAACTATAGGATGTGCCACGAGGAGAAGAAGTGGTGTGATGAAAAATGATCAGCATTATTCCGTAGGTCAAACATCGGGACAAAATCTTTACTGGATATGCTTCTGTTACTCCTTCATAGGCTGACTTTGGTGATGATACTTCATTTTCACATATCGCTGAATGTGCACAAATATCATGAAAATCCTTTCACTGTGGTTCTCAAAAAATATATTTCCGTAACAATACAAACTCTATACATGCAACTCCTTGTGATATACCCATTTTCTGCTTTGATATGAAGAGCATAGTAGATGTACTATGATCAATGCTATAGAGATAACACAACAACAATCTAGCTATAAGAATTAGTTTTGTTTTTAAATGTTTATTTGTGAAATTAGATCACTAAACAGAAACAAACAAAATATTGCTTGCTCTTTAGATGAACTAGATACGCGAGCATGTGCAAACGATGTGTTGCATAATTTGAATATTTGTATCACAATTTGCCACACTCGTTAGGACGTCACTTTGCTGTTTTCTCCGTCTGATAGTGTATACTTAGTTTATTTTGCCTCTCTTCATTCAATATGGCTATGAGAATGTCTAACGAGATGAATGAAAATAAAAACAAATATAAAAATGAAAATTGAACAACCTATACAAGGCTTTCAATGTTAAGCTAAAGCGTGTTTAAGTTAGTGGCTATTTCAAATTGCATAAATATATACCAACATATATTTGGTCTTAAATCGAAGTTTAAGAAATAGAAAAATTAACTTTTGTAAGTATTTTTTAAAAATTTTGTTAATATTACACTCACTGTACGCTGTCTAACATATAAAACTAGAAGTAAAAAATTACCAAAATACAACAAATCTAGGTGAAAGGATCGAAATAGTTATGTACTATCACAATAGTCTTGCCGAACGTACAAACAAATTCTTTCGTTCGTATATGCCATCCCTTTGAATTCGTACAATGCGAAGTCGAATGAGCATCTTCGAAAATAAAAGAATAAAGGCCAGTTTGCGCTTGAAAAAAAGAGGCCAATGACATGAAGAAAGCAAAGCTTGCAATCATCATTGTACTCTTCTGTTCTGGGTTCATTCTTTGGTTTGCAACGTGATGATGGAAACGAAACATCGCATAGTTGCGAGCCGCTCAACGTAGATTTATCCTTGTGTTTGTTATGCTGGGACTCCTCTGCAACCGTCGTACTCCCAGCACACAAAATTAAGAAACACATCCAGATAATAATTGAAACGAATGTTTTTGGAAGATGATGAAATTTTCCACCACTTCGAGGGCCAACGCATATACACTCAAGGGGTTCAAGTGCCCCAAACACACGCAAAGGGATAACATGCGGCAAGCAACCGATTGAGCTACCGGCAATTGTTACTCAACGAGTACGCCACTTGCTTGAACGGAAGATCTGCGGAAGTCGTTCCGCCGTTTGCTCCAGTGCGCAACCACTCGAGCACGCTCAATTTCAATAACAACAAGCTGTTGGCGGCCGTCTCGGTGTATGCTCACACACCCCTGCGTATGGAAGCGAAAAAAAAACAAACCCCGAAAAACAAACGTACAATATCCATTCGACTCAAGACCGTCAAAACAAGCAAAACGAGCAAGTTAACATTGAAACAAACAAACAAACAAACAAACAAACTTGCCCCAGGACTCCAAGACAACAAGCCTGCATTCTACACCCTTCTACACACACACACCCGTACACATTCTAACGCAGATCGAAACATGAACTTTCCGACCACACTAATGCCACTTTATGATACCGCTTTTCCAAGTACCGGCATTTTGTCTTTTCCACTATTTCTATGATTGCTTTTGTCGCTGCGTGGCTACTTCTGCTGGTCGCCACCGTCTGCGGTAAGTTGGACGGGTCGCATCCTGTTGGTGAGCCGAAGGAATTTCAATATAAATTCTTTCCATCAACCCACATCATGTTGCATACCCATCCCCCGGTGCTGCCGGCACGACCAGGCGCAAGGATGTTTTATTTTTATTTCGCCGAGATTCACCCGATAGCCCGCCGAACACCCCGAAAGTTTCGTCATTCTCACGCCTCCTCTCACAACAATCACTGCCGCGCTGAGTAGTGGTTGGGTGCGCATGCCAATCTAAAGAAAACGAAGCAACCGTACCGATACTTACGGTACTTTTGCTAACTCAATCGGTCTTCGGCGTTGTTCGCACAGCGTTGTAGACCTAAACCTAGGCAACATTAGATGCCCTTCTCTCTTCAGTTAATCGGTGACCATCAATATTAAGCGTACCGTTGTTCCGCTAAACTGCGGCCATCAGTGGAAGCTACCGTTGTGCGAATGTCTTCATTTTATGCTTCAATACTTTCACTCATTATACTGATGAACATTTCACTTACGTCTAATAAAAGCTAATGCTGCGAACGTAGACGTTTTTTTTCGAACAATGATTATTTAATGTTTACATCATGCTGTGTACTGAAATAAAGTCTCAATAAAGTCTTTTGTACCTTAAAGTGTCTGCATTTTTCAATATTCACCACCGTACTTAACCACACGTGATATTATTAAAAAGTTTAAAGAAGCTTCGGCAATTTTAATTTTTTTCCATTTTCGATTAAATAGAAGGAGTGGGATAAATAAGTGTAATAATATGCATTGCTAATTTAAACGTTTTTAAGCAGTCCCAATAGGTTCGTCATTATTTTTTTTCCTTCTATAATAAAAGTTTCCGCGTTTCCGCCTAAAACAAGGTCAGGAGCTTTCATGCTTGGTACTTTTCTTGATAAATGTTTTTATAAACTTGCAAAACTACAAATGCAAATACAAACTACAAATTTACCTAATGATAGTTCTGCTGAATATTATAAAATTCATATGAATTCGGTATTGAACTATACCAAATGCGCCTTTGATAAGATATTCTGCTTAAAATACGTTTATACATTAATTTTGTAAATATGTTAAACATCTTAGTATTTTCAGCAAACACATTAAATTATTTATATTATATATGTTTTGTAACATTTTCAGGAAATACTAGCGATTTCTAGCCTTAATTTTGAGTAGTTTATTGTGGCATGTAGAAAACACGTAATTTTACGTAACGATTACAGAATGTTCAAAACCTGTTCGAAATGTAATGTTCAAAATCACCGTAATGATACGTAATAGTTCATTATTGTTTTCATATCATGAATATATCGTAATATATTTATAGTCAAAAATGTTTAATATAATTTTACAAATTACTGCAAAAATTGTTTATTGTTCGTTTTCATAGCCAGACTATGATCATAGTGAAATTTGCATTTGACGTTGCTTGTCCTCTTTTTCGTTAAACAAATCATACCATACATGCTCCAAGGTACTACCATTGGCATTATATAGTATCTAAATACGCCAAGCTTGAATTCACAATCCCTCTTTCTGTACATCAAAACAATAGAAAAAAAACTACGCATTCATTCACAGGCCATTGTTTGTGTTAATATTTCTATTGTCGAAACTCCCACTTTCAGCTGAATTCACTTGAATGAGAGCTGTAGTATTTCATCAGTTTTCAAAGCAAACATACATTAAATGTATGTTATACCGGTCTCGTCGTCAACCGCCCAACCGCATTCTCCGGATACTGGATGACCGTTGCGTTTGGCCTATGGCCATGAAATAAGCATAAAGTGTTAACCTTATCCCCCGTCCTAACACCTCCATGCCTTCAGACCCCCAACACATTTCCAGCACTTTCTCTCGGGACGGAAGTGGAAGGTACAAAAAAAAACGAAATGACGGATGATGCACCATTCACCGGTGGAAAATTACCACTGTAGGTTATGTGGTTCACACTGTGGTTGCAGCGAGCTGCAGTCATCCGTAATATCCGATGGTCACTGCGCACAGCCCGCAACCGATCGTGTATGGTTTTTGTTAACGATGTTATAAACGGAAGACCCAAGGATCGCCCTTAACCACGGTGCACATTTCCAACCACCGCCCGGCGCAACTTGTGCCATCGTGTTGTTTCCTTCGTGTTTTATCTTATCGTGTTCGCTGCAAACCGTAAGGGAATGGTAAAAATATGGATGAAAAATTCGTTGCACGAAAAAAAAACGGCAATGAAATTTAAATGGCCGGTACGAGCGGTATAGTTTGATCGCACAGCAGCGTTTTTCATTCGTGCTGTTGAGCACGTTTCCATTCCATTTCCGGTGATCATTTCATGCAGTGATTCACTGCTTTATAACTCGCTTTATTCCACTAGAGCCTTTTCAATTGTTCCTAGCTGTTTTTTGCATTGCATTGCCTCAGTCATAAATATAATTTTTCCCCGATGCACATACATGCACGTATGTGATTGAATACATTTCTACCTCGTTCACTGGAAGCGGTTTTAGTTCTGAATTCATTAAATATTCGTTGTTGCTGTTGCTTCTAGTTGCATTGTTTGTTTGATTTTGCTTCGCAGATTATGCATTAGATCACTAGCTTACACTGTAGAATATACGTCCGTCATTTTATCGAATATCACCGTATAGAACAGAAACACTCATATCGTACACGTATCACCAACCTCACTTGCTCACTCACCAGTAAATGCTTTTCCAACACCACGCAAATACTAGCGATGCGATACGCATACCAAATGTTCACCGACACAACCACGGCGTGCTGTGCTTTGCCCGTATCCTAATATTAACGTGTCAATTTTTCTCTTCTCTTCTCCGCCCCTCGTTCAGCTCCGAAAGCCTGTGTCCACGTTGTCGATTCCCGGCTCGATGAAGACACCGTGCGCCGGTAACCGGGAAACAGTATCGGCTGCATGCACAGAAGAAGCTGGCATCGCGCTCGTGGGCGTACACTCAGAGTATCCCAGGTGAGTGTTAATCAGCTTAGACATCCGCCACATGTTGCAACACCTGATAGAAAAAGACAATTAAAACAAACTCATGAACCTCGCTAGGTGGCAACCTTAAGAGCTTAATCAGCTTTAAATGTTCGATCTTCAATTAACTCTCCTTTTCTCTCCCGGGACTCGTCACCGATTCGCACAGGTACATGGAGGAGCGAGGCCTGGGGGGCGGCGTCTGCAAAGGTCCCGGCACGATACAAGGCGGCCCCGGTCAGAAGCACAAACCGAATGTAGGATACCGGTTAGGACGGCGGAAAGCGCTGTTCGAAAAGCGGAAGCGAATCAGTGATTATGCCCTCGTCATGGGAATGTTCGGCATTATTGTGATGGTGATAGAAAACGAATTAAGTAGCGCTGGTGTATATACTAAGGTAGGTACTTCCATTTTAAAACACTTAATTTGTTGATTTTATTCTGAATTGATAGCTTCACGTGGATGGATAGCTTCAACACAGTGATTACTGTTCCCTGTGATAACACTCTTGTCCAGGTTATATAAAAATCCTACTATATTCGTGTTCACTTGGCTGCGTTTGTCAGCAAGTCTGCTGCTTAGCACAGGCTAACGCAACAAAACACGATAACACATACGAGAACGGGTACCTTGAAGTTACGAATCTTATATGCTGGATTCTGTAAAAAAGATAGCATTAAAATATTTTACTAAGTGAATCTAAAACTGTATATTTCACTTCAGTCATATAGTGTTTATACAAACAGTGCAAATAAATCAACGGGCTGCATAAAACCTAGTACAAATAACAATTCTGACGAAATATAAAATCAAATGGACCACCTACGCCATTACAAACCTATAAACTGCTCGTTCCCACCCGAAAACCCATTACGATGTGGTATGACTTTTATTGCTGCATTCATACAGCAACATGAATTAAACATAAGCAGAAGTACTCGAAAAGAGCTAAGTGAAAGCCGTCGAAAACATAAAACGAAAACAGAAATACCATGGCTGGGTCAACGACTATTATATCTTTATGTTTGGAAGGGTTGGATAGTTAAAACTTTGGTTAAAGAAAAAAAAAACACTTCTGCACTCAACAACAGCAGACGCTGCATGATTTGTTATGTTTTTTCTTGTGGAAAATTTTCCAGCCTTATTACACAGTAGGGTTTAGTTCAATTTTTTGCTAATCTTTAAATGGTTTGTAAACAAAACAAACCAGTAGAAATTTCCATCAAAATATGGAACCACGCTGTTGCTGTGATACATCGTAAAGTCGAAGTAAGTTTCGCTTGTTTCATTCAGCCTACTGAGACCTTAAAGGCGAGTAAGCCATTCTTCGCAACACAGCCACGTTCAATATCCTGATCCTGAAAACTAAAATCTGAGTATATTTCGACTGACCTTAGCAAAAGCTATTGGTCCCACAGTAACAACAAAGGTCCGTAAAAGCTGAAGTCCGGTAGAAAAACGAACGAATGAAAGCAAACTATGTCGTAAAAATGTACGATTATTTCGCGGTCAACCAAAGAACAACGCCAGGCAACCACCGTTCGAGCAAACTAGCAACAAAAAGACCGTCCCTCCTGATTCATGCCGGATGGCTTGGTAGGGACAAGAACAGCACTTAATCGCAGAATGCGTTTTTCCAAAGCACTCGGATATTCGACGAAGTCATCCACTCGCAGATCCCTCAGCGCTGTTTTCATGCACTACCACTTGTCTTAAGGGGTTGTTTTTTTAAGATGTAGGATTGTTAAATTTTCCAAACCTGAAAAACAACCCAAGCACCGAACGATTTTGTCACCACTTTATGTTTACTGATGCAGTGGACAAGACCCTCGGAAATTATCTTTCCATAAGTCTGCTTTATATTTTACAGGATGTAGAATGCATTGAATAAATTCAAATTGAACCAGCAATGTATGCTCTTGACAAATACGAACACACTTTTTTTAATTTCAGAACTATAAAGAAAAAACAATCTTTATTTTGACTTAAAAGTTGCTTTATTTCGAAATGTAACTAAACATTACTTTATTGTCCTTAATCGGTTTAAATTGAAAATACTTTTTATTTTTTATGGAATAAATATAATTTATAAAATCGATATCTATATTTCCACAATTTTACCGGTCTTGATAAACTCCCAGATTGTGCAGTCTTCTATTCAGATTCAGATGCAAATGCAGGGTATTTCATTTGACATAAGTTTCATTTTGACTCCGCGGCTACAGCCCACACCTTCTGTGTATTGATTGGTTGATTGAAATATTTGCAAAAGGTACAATCCAATTCACACCTGTCCTCTTGGTCGTTTTCCCGAAATCGTACTCATACCTGGTGGAACGTAAAATTCAATTCATGTGCAGCAACAAGCATTGCTGCCTGCATAATTAATACGCCACACCACACCAACGGTGCTGAGCGCTTTCATATTCCAAATACCGATACTTGTTAACGTTTCTAATGTACAAAACTAACCATATCTCATACTATCACGCTAATGCTTGGAAATTCATAAAGATACAAACACAGTAAAATGCGCACACGATGTTGGAGACACAGCATTGGTTCATATAATTCGCATATACAAATTAACGAATTGCTATTTAAGCAAATATGCCGTGATAATAACGTTTGCCAATTTCACAGCGTCAAACGTAATAATGGGCATGTAAATCCATATTTGTTTCAATAAATCATGCATCACATACAACGCGAAATTTACCTCCGAATCCAGATTGGCATGAACATTTTATTTAAAAGCACTTTATTGTTCTTTCGAATGAACATTAATATTTTATGGAATTCTTGCATGAGCTAACTCCACCGAAATTCGTTGCAGCTGAAAATTGCGAATGACACCCCTCAGTGCATAAAAAATGCATTCCTACCCTAGAAATGCAGTTTCCCAATGTGAAACGTCTTCCACTTGTAGCATAACGAATCGAGGACGCCAATTAATTACGTTTCAAACGTAAGATGGTCCTCGTTGAATTGTGATATCAATAGGACCAGATCAAAATTTTTAATTAATTAATTTCCCCTCATCAGAAAAACTGGTCAAACTTCATACCACCGCTGAACTACGCCTTCGAAACTACGAAGTTTTCTTCGATGAAAAATGGTATTATGAAAGTTATAAAAAATAATAATATTAAAAATATATTTTTAAACTATTTATATTGTAGAAAAATACATTACAGAACTCTGTTTTCTAATATCCACGGCAATCAATAATGTTTTCGAAAATGTCATTTCATTGGCACCTGGACGTTAATAAAATCTTCACCGTTCGGCAAATCTACTCCAATAGATCGATTTGATGCGGCTTTTCGTTGTCTAGCCAAACACTTAGCACCACCCGAATTGTACGCTATCGTTCGCCACCTTCGCTGTCGTGTCCAATTTCAATTTGATCACACGAAACATTGCAAAAAAGTCACGAAAATAACTTTCTGCAATAAATCTAACACACACATACACCAAACAGTGACCCTTTCTTTGCGCTGCAGTCCATACCGGCAAACGATCTTGCTCGCACACGCTACGGTCCCCGATGCGGTTGAAAGATTTCAGAAAGAAACTCATTTCTCCTTGTCATGCGGTTCACTTAACACCGTTATTGTTTTTTGCATTTTTTTAAACAAATTTCCCCAACACCTTCAACGCGGCGTCCCAATGGTTTTCCAGTGATTGTCGTTTTAATTTTCCTAGCACGTACCGCTCATAAAATTATGCTTTGTTTCACATTAGCACCAAACGATGGAATTATTTTATTGTTTTCAAAGCAGACGTCTACACTGCTGACGGATTGATTGACGTGCAGTTAAATATTCGTCTTGGAAGAGAACAAAATGCAAACCAAAGCGTTCCTTCTATAGCTATTAAATAGATAAAACTGGTACCGCAGTGCCACATTTGAGCGGACTCATAAAAACAATAATATCATAAAAAGTACATAGCATGGGGCCGAACCACAAACAGGCAATTCCAGTTTGAATTCGACCGCACCCACAACCTAGTAGAACGAATCAAATAAAAATATGAACATAATTATCAATAGCACACTTAAGTTAAAAACAAACATTAATACTTAGACCTTACCACCACCACCTCGAGCAAAATGCGTACTGATGAAGTGCAATAAAAATAACTTTCTAATCTTTATTTCAATGATTAATAAGAAACGCTGTAGAAAAATATATATATGAAAGTTTGTCATTAGATAGCTAGCAATGGCTGGGAAAAACATAAAGCATAGAATTTAGATGATTTGGTATTTTAAATTTTACTTTATTCAAACATTGTTATAATATTAATGATTTTTAATGTATATTGACTTAAAGATGCCAGTTTACATTATTTTTTATCAATTCCTAATCATTTTATACCCCATATCTAAATCATAGTTGGTTCAATTAAAATAAATATTTCAGTCAATCTATATATTTTTAATTCTTTTCTATGGTTCAGATGTTCGATTTATATTGTTTTTCCACATTTAAAAGTAGAAGCCACAATAATTGTGGAACTAGAGATGGACAAAATAAGCAGTGTGTCTCAGATTCCCAAATCTTAATTATATGTTAGCTTTTACGATAAACAGTTTACCATCAAATTTTATGATACTAAACTTATGTTTTT
>JXWZ01001503.1:0-28363 GCA_000956215.1 Anopheles farauti No. 4 | reverse complement strand
GTCGCGTCAACGAGTGCAGTATAGTTTATTTACCTATTAAACGTTATTGCTGGTCACCGTAAACGGTCGCGTTCTGTCGTCATCGTCATCGCAACCATTACATTAGCATTGATGCGAATGCATCACCTTCGACGCGAGAGCAACTGTAACTGACCCACTACAACCGACCATTAGCATTTACCATTTAATTGGCCTATATGGACGCATCGGTAAATCGCCAATCGAACCCGTTCCTTCTGCCGATCGGGGTTTGCTCTCGGGCAAGTGCAAGAAACCCTAATGACCGGCTCGTTCATTGGAAGATTTATTCGCGACCGGGGAGGGGGGCCATTGCTTTGTTTGGCCCAAATTGTTTCGATAAACTGACGGTGAACGAACGATGGCCGTCACTACCGGGAATGTTGTCCGCAACCCCCGCCCGTTCGATTTCCTGGAGACCTTCGTGGCGAGAAATACCAGTTTCGGTTGGGAGCCGTGCAGCAAATTAGTCGCTTCTTTAATCGACTCGCAGCAGCCGGCTGCGTGTGTTTGTGTTGGCAGCGCGGGTTAATCCAACCGAACCACACCGGTCATTCTCAATGCCAAAACCCGACGGTGATCGCTTTTGAACCCCGATGCGGAAGGGAGGGGGTGAAACGCGTTCCTGCCGTCCGGGATGTTCCTCTGACCTCGGTGATGGTGCAGGACGATAGTTTTCACCCATACCCACCGATCGGTACCACCCGATCGGGAGCTAGCGGGACTCGTTTGGCCACGGGAGCAACATTTGATGACAGATGGCGCCTGGTGCGCGTACGTTCCTTCGCACTCCGTCCGTTCACATGGAAGTCTCGTGCGGGCAGTGCACGAACCGTCGTGGTGGTGGCGGTGGTGGGGTGTTGTTGCTTTCGTTACGTTTCTTACCTTCCCTCCTTCTTCTGCTACCGAAGGGGAACACCGTCGTCAAAGGCAGCCGCGTCAAAAGGCGGTGTGATATAATGCGTGCGCGCTCGCCCCCGTCTCCCTCGGTTCACGTGAGTTGCGGAACGTTTCGTGCGCTGGTTATGGCAGGACTGGGGGACCCTACCCCTGCTCCAGCTGCTGACCTGTCTAAGACGGTTTTTGCTAACCGAAATCATCTTTATTCTATTTGTTGGTGCGGCTACAAAGATGTCCATAAATAATGCGTGTGCGCCACGGTTGGGTTCGGCTGCTCCCTTTGTGGCGTGCACGCGCGATGAGACGGTGGACGATCGGTGGAAACGGGTCAACCGACGCAAAACTTACCGACGACCGGCCTACAGCGATCGAATTTAATGTTCCGAAACCCATGTTTGGGCAGCAAAAGTTACCTTCGCTGCTCTACGGATGCGAGAGGCGAAACACACCGCCGAGCTGTCACTGTGGATTATTTACCTCTGTTTGACGTTTCGTTTAACCCGTGCAAGTGAATTGGCATCACACGGTACGCCCGAAAGATAAACAGTGCACCGGCGCACTGGAAAGCGCAAAAAAGCCGGCCCATCTCTATTACTCTCTACCTCTATCTGGATAGTTTACAAAACGTCGATAAGAACAGGCAGACGGGTGAACTTTATTTGCACCGATCGACTACATTGTGTGCGCTTTTAGCTCATGATGTAACACCTCATTGCACTGGGTAAACAAACACTACTGCTACAAAGTGCCTAGTTTGTAGGAGCTTCACGCCAGGTTGAGTGTATCGGAACATCTCAATTGGTTTATTATCGTTGCGGCACGTAAGTGGGCCATACCTTTGTCCGTTTGCGGCCGCAGTTTGCAAAAGATTTATGATATTTTTTAATTAAATTTAATGAAATTCAAACCTCAACGACTCAGCTTACACCGTAAATTTTATGTATCCTTGACACACGTATGTATGGCTAATAATAACCGGACCGTAATATTTGTTTTGTTTTTTTCAGGCAACCCTTCGTATCCGTCAACGTCATTTTTTATAAGCAGATTATCATTAGTTTGGCTTCCCAAAGATAAGCGAAAATATTGAGTGACTTCAACCGTTACTGGCAGCAACAACAAAAAACTTTATCAGTGATTTTGCTTTGGATTTTGGGTGTGCTTAATGGAGATTCTGTCTTCGGTCCGTGGGGCGATATCCCGCGGTCAGTGTATTTAAAAAAACCAACAAATCTACCGTGAAATATTCAAATGTCGCTCCACCAAGATTAGGTCCGTTCGGGTGATGGTGTTAATGGGTTGACGGCGCCTCGCAAAAACCTACCAAGGGAGTTGTTGCGTTCCGTTCGCAACCAAGTTTCTTATATTTTTTTGCGTGCGCAGAAACTCACTCGCGGCCCGGGCGTGGAGGCGTTTGTCAGCAACAGCAAACGAAAACCCACGCCCGAGTCGACCTGTTCGACAAGACTTCCGTTCCGTTGATCGGTTTTGTTACCGATTTGGCGGTGATGCCCTCCCAGCGCCCGGACCAGCTGTTTGAGGTGGCAACGTACAAAAATGAAAACGTCACCAACATTTCCGCTTACTGGCCCGTTGGTATGCGTGTGGGGCAAACAGCGCGCGTGGGTGACACCAGAGCGCTCTCGCAACACACGATGGCGAGATTATTATCGATGGACATATTTAGAATTTTTATGAATGAATTCCAACCGATATCCGATGGGCCATGCTCCAATGCCAAGGTGAAGTGGCGGTTAAACCTTTTGACGGTGGCGTGTGGGATGAGCAAAATGCGTCGCCCATTTCCGGTGACTCCAGCCAGGGCAGTGTGTGCAATCGCTAGCAGTGTGTCAGTCGTCGGTCGGTCACGAGTTGCGCTTTTGTGGTTCATACTTAATTAAGCGAAAACCTGTTTCGGGATGATGCTTCCCCCGCCTCGTCGACTCAAGTCGTAAAAGCCGCACCACACACACACACACACACACAAACACAAAGGATGCGCGGTGCATTTAAGACTTTTTTTTTGACAAAGCAAACGATTTCTTTTTATTTAAGCTACCGAACCGAACAACGCTCGGGAGTGGATGCAAAATGGACCGGCCGCAGGTTGCACTTGATCGCGCGACCGATCGGTTTGCCTGCAGGGTTGCCGCAAGCGTTCGTTCAACTCACGTTCAATCTGGGGAGTGCCTTTCGCTAATGAGCTGCCGATTTCGTCAAGTATTCCGCGGCGGTAGGCCTGATTCTTGGAGCCGCCCGTCCTGTTCGCCGGTGAGTAGGCGCGACCGGCTCGGCGAGCGAAAATCGCCATCGTGGAGGAAGCTGAACGGAATGATGTCATCGAAGGCGAGCGTTTGCGCGTGCCTTTGCGAGCTCCCGTGGAGAACCTAATTTAGTCGCCGTGGGACTTAATCGAGCAGATCAGCAGCAGTCCGAGTGTGTCTTCGTAATGAATTTGGGACCTTTACAATACGGCGTGATTCTTCAAAAACATCATGATTCGAGAGCAAATCCTTCACAATGCTCATTGGCGATCGCCGATCGAATGTTCAATTGCACCGCAAGCCGTCGGTGAAGGAACCACCTTGAGCTCCACCTACAGCGCCGCTCCTAAACCACAAACACACGTGTTTTGATATATAGCCAATAAAAAGCGCCGTACTGTGTGAAATCAAACTGGCCGCTGCGGCGCGCGGATTGCCCACTTTGCGTTGCGCTTCATGTGCGCATGTTCGGTCACACTAGCGCTACTTGCCCTTAAACGTATACCGCCCACACGCAAAACCCGAGCGAGCGGCCAACACCGCCAGTCCAACGCCAAAAAGGTTCCGAAACTCTTTCGCGATGTGTTTATTCCTTACACCCAGCGGGGAAGAGCTCGCCTCACGGGAGGGAAACCACGCGCGGGAAGGGAAGAACGCGTCCGCTAACCTTGAATTGAAACGATAGCAGCGGCAGAAATTTTGAAAACTAGCGCACTCGCAAGGTTTCCTTCGCTATTTTTAAATTCCGTTCTCCGGCACTACCGTACGGGACGCAAAAAGGGCTAAGTGTGGGACGGCCGGGCCGGGGATGGGATCGTAAATAGTTCCCAAAAACCCACAACAAACTTACTCATCTGGGAGTAGTGAGCGAACGAGGGAAGGCCAGAGGCCCTGAACGACTTGGTCCCTGTTGATTGGCTGCTGTTTTGACGCAGTTTGGCTTTGGCAGTGGAAGCATCGGCCGCCTTTGCCAAACGGCTTGTGCCGTAGAGGAAGCTAAGTGTCCAGAGTGGAGGCGGCAAGCACGAGCAGATCGAATTGAAAGTGAAATTTACTTAAACTTTGCTCTCTCGCTCTCTTTTTCCCTCGCTGCAGTGCACCAATGGACGCGGAGTGTCGTAAATATCCTCAGAAAAAACACAACCCCAGCGTTCGGTCATGACCTCGGGTTCGGGTGGGAATGGACGGTATTTTTGGAACCCCGCAAGACCCACGTTCGGGCCATTGGTGAAGGATGTTCGTCAAAAAGCGACGAGAGTCGCACAACAGTCGACACGGCCAAGGACGTGGACGCCGTATGGAAAACGCGCAAGTCGCGTGTGGAGCATACGGTGCGGGTATTTCCGCTTCACTATCCGAACTGTTCGGGGACCACACCTGTGTTCGGTGCGGACGTACATTACTCATCCCCTGGCGAGAAGGTGCGAATGGTGCTTTTTTTCTCGACTTCGTCCGCGGTTATTCCAACGGATATTGACTTTCGTAGGATGTTTGCTTTACCGAAATGGTGCACACACAGACAGACACGGTCACACATCTCATGCGATCGGATGGTCGTGCATTGCAGGTGATATTTCTCGCGCCGAGGAACATCTCTGTGCCCGAATACGCATAAATTAATGGTAGTTCTTCTCCTCACCAACGCACTTGTCACGGCGGGCAAGGTTTATCGCACCGTTTTCCCCCACCTTTCATACCCCATACGCGATCGATCAGGAAACACCACACACCGAAAATGCAATGAAAACGGATTTCATTTCACACACTGCACGACACAGACACTCGCACATGCCCCTGTAGCATCCCACGATATGAAGGTCAATTTTTAATTCCACTTGTTTTAATTTTAGGACCCCAGATTTACAGGGCATCCGCATGTCCACGGTTATCACACACGGGCAAACACACACACACGCCCGGATCGGGAGAGGGGTCATCCCCTTTAGACACTTACCCTTCGAACTGACGGCCGAAGCTGCCGTCCATGGTGTTGGAGCGTTTGAGCGGTTCGTGCGCTGGATAGCCGTTCGTCGTTGTCGTCGTCGTGGTCGTCATCGGGGCTCCACCGTGGGTCGAAACCGTTTTCACCGTGTGCTGCTGGTACGTCCACCGACCGTCGCCACCGTTGTTGTTGATACTGTCACTGACCATCATGCCACCGGCGCCACCGGGTGACTGTTCACCGATCGTGTACTTTTCACTGAGCACTTTTTCGCGCCGCTCGCGCAACATCTCCTCGAAGTCGTTCCGCGGCAGCGTCGCCGTTTTGCGCCCGCCCGTTGGCGTCCCGAGCGCCTTCCGCACCATCGACGGGCTCGACAGGCCCGACTGCATCTTGATCATCGTCGCGGCCGGCGGATGCTGCGGCGTCCCGGTCGCCGGTATGTTGCCGTACGTGAACGGGCGCGAGTCTTCCCGCGCGTGGTAAGGGATCTGGCCAGCACCGGCGCCGGCGCCACCGAACAGCAGCAAATCGTCGTCGTCGTCCGAGGTAAAGCGCTCCGATGCTCCCGTGGTCGACCGCGCTGGTCGAGGGTACGCAAGCGAATGCTGCTGATGGCGCTGCACGCTCATGATGAGCTCGCGCTCCGCTGGCGTCAGATTATTGTTATTTATATTTTGCAGCTCGCGGTCGCGAATCGTCCCGCCCGCCGCCGTTGCGTACGCACTCAGCAGCGGCGTATCGCGGCCACTCTCGCTCGGCGGTGGCGTGAGTGTCGTCGTTGTGCTGGACGTTTCGTACATCAGCAGCTCGCGCTCCTTCGCGTCACTCACCGTTGTTAGCGGCGTGCGCGACCGGTTGTCCTCGGCGCGCGGCTGTTGCCCCGCCGTCGGCGCCGTTGACGTCGTCACCGGCAGCTGGGCCGAGTGCGAACGCTTGATCGTGTCCGTGTTCGTGTTTACGAAATGATCGTTCGGATTCTGATGCTGCTGCTGTTGGTGGTGATGATGATGGTGATGATGATGGGGATGCTGCCGTTGCTGCTGTTGCTGCTGATGATGATGGTGATCTGTTTGGTCTGCTTTTTGGCCAACGTCCGGTATGCCCTGCACGGTAAGCATCATATCGGACAGCAGATCGTCCAACTCCCGGTGACGATCATCTGGAAAATTGACGTAACGAAAATAAACAACGTAAGTGAGTGAGTCGGCCATGATGGAACGCTGCAAAGGATCGCTGCTACAAGTAGTTGATTGATATGGGAGGGAAAAAGATTCTCAACTGACTTCAAAGCCATTATAGAGCCGAATCAGTGTTACATTTGGTGCTTTAACTAATCAATTCTTTTTTCTATATGTTCCAGAGCATGGACAAACATTCCTTCGAGTACATCTGACTCCGACACGTACAGAAATAGCTCGCTGTAACAGCAATCACGATTGAAACATCAAATTGGCAGCGTGCAAACGGTAGCACAGTACGTGCATTATTTTCGACTTTAATCCCCCCTACTGCCGCGTTTTTACCTATCTGTAGTACGTACAGTCGCCACCGTCAGGAATTCAAATTGAAGTTGACAGGTTAATTGGAAGCTCGGGAGCGCAGACAGGTGAAAAAAAAAACAAAATTGTCACTATGCACCCATGAGAAACTGGCCGTGTTTTTTTTACGATTCCATGCCAGACCGACCACGGTGTGGGCCGATGAAAATGAGACACTTTTTCTACGCGACACGACGATGGAAATAACAAAATAATCCCATGCGGTCGGTGGCCGGGGCACCCAAAGGCTCCTGGAGCAGGCGTGTGGGCACTTACGCTTACGAAACGACTGCCCCCCATGCACCTTTTCCGCGTCCCCCCTCCCCGAAACAGGTCCGTACGAAAATGCCCTTTTGCTGACCGAACTCGCACCACCGACGCTGGGATTCGAGTGCGAGTGCGAAAAAGGGTGGCCACATTCGGTGACCGCCGGCTGGGCCCGGTTTCGGGTGATCGCTGCCCGCGCGAAGGATGTGGCGATGAGTCGCCCCAAAAATGTCGAAACCTGCTGTTGATCGGAGTGCAAATGAATCCGCTTACCAAGCGGCGGGTAAAAAGAGAAACGAACCAGGACAGAAAGTGATCCAACCGAGAGTGTCAACCGAGGCCCTCCGAACACTGGGGAGGACTGGTCGGTGGGTCACCCGAAAAGGGAGTAAAAAAAAAGATACAAATGGAAAAGTAAAACCGTCATGGGCCACACCGTTTGCCGGACTGCCGTTTACACCTTTGGGGGCACCCACCCGGTCGGGTGCGGAAGAGAGACGCCCGAGTACAAGATACATGTAATTAAAAATCGTGAAATTATTCCAAATATGTGTGTGCGTGGACACTAAACGGGACAAAACATCGCCGATCGTTCACATAATCGATGCGATATCGAGCGCCGGTGGCAATAGAAAATCGCCACTGATTTTTCCCCTGTCTCACTCGCTCTCTCTCCCTCCCTGTCTTCTTAAACATAAATGAAAACCAAACACCCGGATCTTGCGAATGCAGAAAAAAAAATCGCGCGTTAGGTGAGAAAACTATGCGCGCGAGAAAACTCCAAACGTACGCGGCTCGTCAAAACTTCATTCCATCGGCGGTCGCGAAAGGGGTTGAATTAATTCATGTTCGCTCCGTTCGGCTGGTCATTTAAAGGTGGACCGGTGGACTATTTTATGGGCATTTTTGTTGGGCTACCTTGACGGTGGGAAGAGTGTTTTTCTTTGCGAACTGTGTATTTTAGTTTTTCCTACACAGGACAAACTTAACATCTTGCTTTGTGTGCTGAAGGGGCTAGCGTATTGTCTATGGATAAGAAGTACGGTTCGAAATTTATTCATCGAAAATGATTCGCCGACTACCGATTGTATCGCACTTAAAAAAAAAAAACTATACACTGCAACCATTTAACATCGAATGTCAGAGCTTTGCATTGATTTATGACCATTCGGCACGGTTCGCTACACTTTCCAGTCCCCGTGCGGTTCTGCCCGATACAAACCACGAAAGGTGTTTGATTCGTTATCTAAACAGCACAAGGTGAACGATGGGTGAACGTGAAATCTAAACCAAGAAAAGCCATCAGCAGCAGGAGCGGTAGGGAGAAAAAAATCAATACAGCTTAGCGACATATCACGCATTAAGGGTGTTTAAGCTTGCGAAATGAACATAATGTCAACACGTTTTCCTGACCATTTCGATTGAGTTTTGGTTTGAAAGAAACAAAATAAAAAAAAAACTTGCTTTTACAGTTTAATAATTCATGAATTCACGAGCAAAACGGACGGCTAGTCTTTTGGACGTCGCGATACGTTTCTATTAAGCAGATAATAATTTCACTTTCCTCGTGAACCGTGCCGTTCGCGTCTCACTCAAGCACCAAACGGTAAAACGTGCATTTGTGGGACAATACATCATCACCGAAAGGTGTTTATCGGGTGTCAATGATCGACACCCGGACACTCGCGCCCCGATACGCGCGTATGCAAAAAGAAAAATGGGCATAAAAAAAATGAAAGCCCTCGAAAGCCCTCCCCATACCCATAACCCTGCGCGACGGGGAAGGCCGGCTGCCACCGGCATTCCATTCCATCGGCGAAAATACCAAACGGCACCATTTCCATCACACGATGGAAAATCGACGCGGAAATAGGTGACATCTTTTTCTTTTCCCCCTTTCGCTCGGTGGAAAGGAAATCAGGGAACGGGCTCGCTACAGGGGCAAAGCGGGCCGCCCCCACCGTCGCCGCCGCACGCTAAGTGTCTCGGAAACTGTATCGGCACAGTTACGCTGAAAAAGGCTCGGAACTTCTTTCCCTTCCCCTCCCAGAGTTCGCTCCTCAGGCTTGGTTTGTTTTAAGATTGAGATTTCTCTTATCGATCACTGCGGATCACGCGCGACGTTGGGATGGGTTGGGACGTGGTTGCATAAATGGCCGCGCACAGGAGAGATCATCGATCCATCCACCGTCCTCGTCCGTGTGTGTGTGTGTGCGACCGGTGAGAATACGTGTGTACTTTTTGACGGAGCTCCCATAAACGGCAAAGGCGAAAAACAACACACAGCGCACCAACTTCAGCAGCCCGGGTGACGTCTGCTGGTGCCTGAAAGTCTTTCACCGCGCACTGCAAACGGAACAACGCACACAAACACACACACACAAACAAACGCACATTCTCCGGTGAATGCCGGAAAATGGAAGCTTGACTCGGCCGGGAGATAACCACATTCAGGCGCACCTTTTATGGAGGGGACCAGCTTTCGGACTCGCTGGCATCCCTCAACGAACCCGCACCGTTGTGGATGTGTATTTTGGGGGAAAAGCTCAACGCAGCAGCAGCGGTACCCCGCGGGCGGTGCTGTCGACTGTACCTACCTTGCGGACTAGCTTGACTCGGAAAACTTGACGGTGAAACGCTGGAACCCTGCGCGCGGCCTGCGCCCGAAAAAAGAGAGAGAAGAGAGAGAGAGAGAGAGAGAACACACACACAGGTGCATATGAGGTGGGCTGGCGCGGTGGGACGCGTGTTTTTGTTGGTATTTCGCGACCGGATCGGTTCGACAACTTACGATTAACTGGGCCACTGCTCGAGATGCCCGAGTCCATGGACACTGTCAGTGGGCTGCGGACCGACTCCCGGCCGTCGACCTGATGGGCGGCCGATCTCGTCCTCCCCGGGACTCCCACCGGACTGCCGGCATCGGTCGAGCTGTAGCTACTGTTCGCACCGCTCCGAACGACACCCTTGCTGTCACCGTTCGCACCAGGGCCCACCACCGGCAACGGAGCGGCCGGTGCCACCGTGAACGGGACGGGCGTACTGCGGGGCGTTCCGTTGTGCGCCAGATAGATCGAGTTCGGCGTCTTCGAACGTTCCGGCACCGGCGGTGGACCGGGCGTCCCGGCGTTCCCGTTCACCAGCAGCAACGGCTTGCCGTTGCTAAACTCGGCCGGCGGCGAGATGAGATGCGTCGAGGCCGTCGGTGACTTGGGGCTCTTCAGTATCGTCGCGTACAGTGATCCATCCAGCGGGCCCTGCGTGTGGCCGTACTCATCTGAAGAATACAGGAAGGGAAAGGCGGAAGAAAAGGCGTTTGATTCAGCGCACACGGTCGGGAGTGGTTTCGGAAGAAACAAAAAAGCGGGTCATACAAATACACACACGCACACACACACACACGGGGCACAACAACTACACACGCTAACTATGCTAATTGTAACAACTGTGTGCGACTGCTGGCAGAGTTTAGTGGCGAACTTGCGGACCTGTCCCGGCGAACCAATCGACAAACACTGACCCGATGCGGCAGTATTGACACCGTTGTCCTCCCCGCCCCATATTGGAAGAAGAGAAAGAGGGTGGAAGCGAGAGAGAGAGAGAGAGAGAGAGAGTGAGAGAGAAGGCGACTAGCCGCACAGATGGGCCCCCACAGATCAAACACATAACAAGCATCATTATTGTTATACCCGGCGACCTTCTGGCGGTGCGTGCGGCTTTTCTTCGACATCGTCTTTCGACGGAATGGCCCTGCGCGTACTTCCAAATTTGGACTACGTCCGAAGATCTTG
Source organism: Anopheles farauti No. 4 (assembly GCA_000956215.1). Classification (NCBI taxonomy): domain Eukaryota; kingdom Metazoa; phylum Arthropoda; class Insecta; order Diptera; family Culicidae; genus Anopheles; species Anopheles farauti No. 4. The sequence goes on along the minus strand of JXWZ01001503.1, from coordinate 17,640 downwards.
ATTGCCTTCTCGGTGGGGTGGTATGCGCGCACGTGTGGAAGGGAGAATCGGGTGCTGGTGGCGCGAGATAAGCCCTGGATCAGCGCTGGGGCCGTGCGTCGAATGGTCCCCGTAATGCTGAGGTTACGGATCGGCGCCAGCCAGCCATTACATTATATTTAAATTGGATCCCTGTGGCCAGTGCGGTCGAGTTCCGATCGCACTACCCCGGTGACGATCTGACCTACAGAAGAGTAAAAGTGGGGCCGCAGCAACGGCGCTTGCAAGGGTTCGTATCCACCCCGAAGAAGTCATCGAAACAACAAAAAAAATCAAACTCCACACATCCCATAGAACGTGCGAAACTGGTTTCACCTTTGGTGAGATCGAAACAAAAACACAGATACACACACATACACACACACACACACGCACGGGAACACGCAGAAATCAGCTTCGTGTGTCAGATCAACATCAGCGCGCTGACGTCGCGGAGGATACGCCGCGGACGAAAGTGGACATAATTGAGTATGATTAAGTCGATTATCGATTACGAAAAAGGAATGGACGGTAACGGCACCGGCAAATGCAAACGCGATCGCTTCGCGTTTGATCTGTGCGGCACACTCTGCGGGTATGTTTTGCGGGAGAACTGATGAAAGTGTTTTCAAACTCAAGATCATTTGTTTATCCATATTTTTTTTTTTGTTGCTCGTTTTGTTTTAGGGACGTTTAATGGTTGTTTTCGATCCGTACCGATCGCCGTCGTCCTGGGAGGTCTGCAAACATCAAATATCGATGAGAACGTCAGCGGAAGAGTACAGCTATCGGTTTCAGCCCGTCAGTAGTGGATGAGCTTTGTCAAATAAATGATTGATTGCAAAGTGCATCCTTATAATTACAGCCTTTTCTACTGCAGTGCAGATGATTTATGGTGCACATTTCGCGATGTTTGGAACCCAAATACGGCGGTGCTATGAAATCAGAAGGCAGAAACTATCGCAGAGTGGACAAAGCGGACCAGTTGAAACGTCAACGCAACCGAACCTCCAAAAACCTTAGTGTATGAAGCGGTGATGCTCGGTGCACAACAAGGAGCGGCTGTCCCGTGGCCCGCCCCGAGTTTCCGGTGCGAATGCAGTGTAATTAAGCGTCGAAGCGAGCAATATATTAATCAATTTACCTTGTTTGGACCAACCTATGACGGAATGGTGATGAAGTTACACGACACACACGAAAAAAATGGGGCGCGGTGGTTTCCAAATCGAGCCCACCAACGACGAGCCACCGGAATGATACACCGCCGGCAGGAGATGGGGACGGGGGAAGCAATGGGTGGCAAAATTAATTTAAGAAATGTTGATCGAAATTTTGTGCGTTCTTGCGGAAAAGGTCGCCCTCCCTTTGCTGCTTCGAAAGGGAATTTGGAAGCGGTGTGGACGGTAACTTAAAACCCCGGTTCCTTTTCGCCTGTGCCCTGGCACGTGTGTTTGGAATGGAATATTTTAAATGGAAACCCTACAGCACCGTTGATAATTCGTCTTAACGCAACGCACTTTTACACGGAACGTATCACCCAGCGCGCTGAACTGTTTGGAACTGAATCTGTCCAGCTTTCAGCCGATACTCTCTTTAGCACCCCAAAGCATCGCGAGCTGATCTGCTACAGGAATATCCCTTCTTCTCGCCGCTACTAACGAGATCCGAAGTCACCAAACTTGTCGACTGCGCTGGTGGGCCTGGTTACGGCTACGTTGTCGGTGTTGTTGCATGCCTCACCGTGGATTGTCAACCCGGGTGGAGACCTTTCCGTGTCGGAATCAAACCTCCCAATCGCTGCACGGCTGCCATGTACCCACCAATGTACTTGCCACCATTGGCCATATCTTGGGCGCAAATATCGCGTCCACAACGACGCGCGTTTTCGCGCGTGGTGGTAACCTTTGGTGGACGTAGGTGTGACTGGACTTTCGCCCGAGTCCCCTTCGGTACACCTCCAGCGCCGCATGGAATGGCGAATGGTACGGAAATAGAATTCCTTCTGCCCGCGGGAAGAAACCATGACACCGAAAGCGACTACAAGCAACTTTTTGTGAAAACTGCCACGGGCACAATATGTACTATGAAAGTATCAATCTGTTATACGGTATAACAGTGGAGAGAAACCCCACCCGCTGGCTACACAAAGCGGAAGCTGAGGTAAGGAATTTTAGGTTTACCAATAATTGAACGAACCGCACTGCGCATTCCCCGTACAATAACAAATCACGCATGTCGTTCACGCGTACGTAATAACAAGCAAATACGTTTTATTCATAACTTTATTTATAGAAGATCGAACGCCCGCTCGACGCGGTTGCAAAAACGCACCAAGTGTTCCACAGATGGTGCAATTTGGAATGAAATCATCGAACGCAAACGCTAATATTATCGTCGCAATACAATGACTTCAACAGTTTCGCAAAACGAACCATCTGCTTGTAGCATTGAAAGAGCACACATTTTATTACCCAATACAAAAATGTTTTTTTTTGTGCTCAGTATTGTGAGAAAATAATTAGGCAATTTATGGGATTAACCGTGCGCCAACTGTCGGGCGTACGGACACCTTTAAAGACTTTTTTTTTCTTTGCCAACAAGTGGTTTGACGTCACGGGCAATCGGGCGGGCACGTGGCGCGCCCGCAAGGGGGAAGCGGAAAAGTCGGACCATTCGCAACATAAATTTTCTTCCCGCTCGAACTGACTGACTACTGAAAATAGATACTCGCAGCATAGACGACCGACACGGGTCGGGACCGGCTGCTGTAATATGCTGTTCACTGCTGGCGACAGTTTTTTTTCTTCTGTTGTTGTGGCTGTTGCGCTTGGGAGTTATTATGCGATCATCATTGCCTAATCTCGAACTCCGTCCGCTGCGTTGTAAGGGACACATTGTGGCTGACCTTTGTCTCGGTGTAGTAAAACGGGACGAAATACCGGTGCCGGTTCCGTGACTGATAAGCAATGCGTTGTTTATCCGTTGCCTGTGATTCTCTGGTGATAATTTTTTAGTAATGCTGATGTTTACTCTCTCTAAGACTCACGAGCACCAAGCAGGGTATAGTAATTTGCACTCTCATGGAACACTTACACCGAAACATTTTAACAATTTTATCAACGCTTTTGCTGCAGGGTGGTTCGCCGTGATAACCAGTCGGCCAAACAAACATTCCACACCACAATCGATTTTCTGCACGTTATCAGCAAACGATGGCATGTTTTCACTCAGCGTCCACGAAACCCGTTCTCCGGCCGTTTCCGATTCGGTGACACATTTGCAACGCTACAATCACACCGTGCGACGGGCAGACTGGCCGTCTCGCGCTATCCTCGCGTTTCACTATCACCTAGGCCCGTTTCTTCCCGGACCCATTCGCAACGAGCGTGGCACACTTTCCGACGGTGCGCACGCCGTACCGTACCGAACCAGAACGCGGCTTGGGAGTGACTCCCGGTATCGCGACCACCCTCCCTTACTACAGCCGAAGCAGAATCAAACCGCTCGAGACAAGTTTCGGTGCGCACGCACGGCGTATGCGCACGATCCCTCTCTGGATTGCGTACAGCCACGGATCGGTGGTGAAAATGGGCGAGGTGGCCGGATGAGTTTTCCGATTTCGCTCCCCCGCGCACGGTGTGGGCTGACATATGGGATCTGCGACGTCGATTTACGACTGCATTCTTGTTGGTGTGCGCTCGTGCGTGTTTGCATGTTTGGAAAAGTAGGGATGGGACACTGACTGAAGTGATTAAAGGATAGATAATAGATAACGTGTTTGCAACATGCAATATGAGCTATCAACACATCGAAGAATCGTATGTAAAAAAGTCTACAAAAAGGTAGACAACGATAAAGTTTTAGCACGTTCTCCCCCTTAAGTCATATCTATGGATCGCTTAATCAAACAAACCAACGTCGGCTCGTTAGATCGCATAAGATTAATAAAAAATGAGCGGGATATTCGCCCAAATAAAACATACAATCAAATATGGCTTCTCGGTAGTAGAACTACATTCCACCTTTGATGCTCATGATCAAATGATCAAACAGGTAGCATAAATAACAAATACAAAAACCCCACGTTCACCGTTTCTTTCGGGGCAGTCAGTCAGTGGGCGATAGGAAGAGCTGCCTGTCTGTTTGTTTCTGTTTTAATTGAAATAATAAACACCTGTTCAAATTATTGGACGCTCGAATGGAATAATAATCACACATCAAATGCAAGGGGGCGTAAATGAACGGAACGAAACCGGCCACCCGAACGCGGGTGAAATGTTTTTGAAAACATCTTAGCGCCAGCCATACCTAGGACGGAGCATCGTCGCAATCTTGAAAAAAAAAAAAATAGAACAACCCTCGGTGCTGGTTTGTGTGTGGGCGATTATGATGGCAAAACACTCAAACTCCATGATGCCGAACGGACATTCTTCGATGTTCTGAGTCTGCCGCGAGATTGTGTTGAAATCGCGGCCATTCTAGCTACGCTAACTGGAGCGTAACATAAACGTTACCCGACCTACGGTGATACTATGCTGCTTATGGTTGCGTTTGCGACGGTAATATTGTTCGCTGTTCTTTTTTTTTCTTTTCTTTGCTTGCGTCTCAAAAGTAGGGAGAAACGTGCCCAAGCGCGAACCTTCATTTATCGATTCCTATGCAAACGCGCTGATGGCATAGATAAAAGCGGGAAGTCAACGGGAAAACACCCATAAGGCACGGTACGATGGACGGCCCGTGACCGCACCTTTCCCGAACCGTTCCGAAGGTTACACGTGTGGTTCGCACAAGTACGTCCAAGGCCGGCACAAGGATAATCTTCTTCACCATCATCACAACCATCATCGTTCCCGTCACCGTCATCGCTACTGCTGCCACACCTACAACAGGCGATCATAAAACAATCAATCAATAAATTAACCTTTCCCACACACGCGAACACATAATGCACGATACGAGCGTTACTGCTCTGCTAACCTTTCGCGCTAGTTGGCGCTCCAATAAATCGATCGTAATCGACTGACACGCTGTGGGCACTGTTTGCGGGCAAACAATATTGGGTTTCACCCGCGCGGAGGGATTCTTTTGGGGTGGTGCAGCGTATTTGACGCCATGTTATTATCCATTTACGTCTCACGCAACACGTACGGCTGCTTTCCGCTTCATCGGAAGTGATCGTTCATTTTTCCGCGCTAGACACAACATAATTTTGCTCAAAAACGAAAACACTGTCACCCGCACCTGATAATCTGGTGTCACTCGGTTCGGCAAACGGTACGAACAGCAAACTCTTTATGTATGTCACCGTGCCCGATTGGGTGGAGGGAAACGGCGCCGGGTAAACAAGCAGGCCGACAGCCTGCTAATGTGTCCGAAATAACCGTACGCGGGTGTGGTTGAATGAAACGCAGCTCCGCCACTCGCAACCAGCTGTTTCGATACACAAAAGGAGTTTATCAGCAAAGTGGTTTAAGTTTGCGACGATTGATGAATCATCGTACCACGGTGCGTAGCATTACAGGAAGCGGCAACGACACCGAAATAGCGCCCTTATCCGCGCGCGCCCAAGGAGCAGCCGGGTGAAACGTGCTCCGTGTTACGAAAATAGCTCGTTCCTGCGTGCACCGCTAATAAATCAAACGTTTGTCAAATAAATTAGAGTGAATTAATTACCGCACTGTGGCATTTGTTTGGTTTCCGAACAGTTGAGCACATTTGGGAAAATGCTTACGTGCAATTTGCACCGAAAGTGATCGAATTACGGGCTTTTATGATGAATTTGATAATGATTTCGCCCCGTTCCACGCGCTGGTCAGAACAAAGGCACGGCACTTGTAAGCACGGCAAGTGATTCACGCCATTTTGTGTGTTAAAAATGGTAACGACTAAAGGTTGTTTTGATCGCACTCGATGCCAGATGAAGCTATTAATGTTGCCTTTGTTTATACCGTAGTTCGCGTGAGCCAATCTCGCTACCAATCGGATGTGGGCAGCCAGTTGACATGGACGTGTAACAATGTTAAACCGTAAAACAAATCGTTTATTTGTTTTTTTTTTTTTAGGAGGAAACGAATGAAAGACGCCACAGCTGATGAATTTAGAGACGAGTCTACTATACTGCAGTTTTAATCATTAACAACTTTCGTACATTGGGTTAGTAATTACAAAGATACGAAAATTAAGATGTTAAACATAGAAAAACATCGAAATAACAAAATACATCAAATAGTTGAAAATATAAAATAGATAAATATTGTGAAAAACTTTTTACACTTCCCTTGAAGAAAGGTTTTAGAAATGCAAAGAAAACTACATAGATTGCAAGCACTTCGACAAGCTGAAAAAAATCAGTGAGAATCTTGTTCTACATCCACACATGACGAAAACATCGCATTTGGGCCCGTGTGTATTGCGCGTTGCCTATCAACAGGCGCTTACATGGTCTGTACTACCGCACCATAGAAGAAACTGTCCTACACTTACCTTCGTTGATCGTTTCGAGATGATCGCCGTTTTCTGCGATCGGTTCGACCCGTACGAGCGGATCCTGGAACACCAGAATCATGGGCCGCTCGTTCGGCACGGTATCGAAGCAGAACGTCATCCTATGCTCCGCAGAAAAACGTTCATCTGTGAGGGTGAGTAAAACGGAAGCCGCACTTGTGAAGCAAAACGCTACTTGAGAAACTCGCCTCGTCCGAGAACCACTTACCCTCGCACGCCAAGTCTAGGTCTCCCTTGGTGAATTGTACTTCCTTTTCGGTTATGGCACATGTGTGAAATTGCACGGACGCGATCAGCTCCTTCTCGTAGGTGGCCTTGTTGTTATTTGGTATGATCTGGTAGCAGCGCACCAGTATGTCGCCACGCAACCGAAGCGGATGCTTGATCTCGTAGATGAAGTGCCGCGTCGTGATCGGGATGACGTAGATGTCGGACGTGAATAGACACCGGACGCCCTCGAAGATCTTGATGAAGCTACGCCACTCGCTGTTGACGGTAATGGCACGGTAGTGCAGGCACGGTGGCGACTCGACCCGTATCGCCTTCAGGAAGAAGGAGGATGAATTCAGCTTGATCACGCCCGACAGCAGCCCGGAAAAGTACTGGATGTATCTGCCACAACAAAGAAAAGCAAACAACCATATCGCGTTATATTTCGTTCGAATGTCGTGTGTGCGAACACGGCACACGCTTTTTTTTCTTACCTCTTGTGCGAAGGAATGCGCAACGGGCCGGCGACCGTTTCGAGAAACTTTTGCATCGAGTAGATGTCCAGATCCAGCCAGGTGGGTGTACGGCGCCCGTTATCCGTACCGGAGCCGGGCGTGTGGCCACCGGTCTGCGGAATGTTCGAACCGCAGATTTTCTGATACTGCAGGTAGGCTGCGATCGCCGTGCCGAGTCGGTGCTTGTCTTCTCTGTAAATTGCCCAAATTTCCAAATATAAAAAAAAACGGAAAAATGTATTTAAAAAATGCAATTCACGCTTAAAAGATTGATTTTTTTTGTGAATGCAGCACAAAACCGAAGTGCAACAAAGAGAACGATGCACTCGGTTTCGCCGCCGCTTTTGTCGTGTTATAAATTTTGACACGCCAATTTGCAATCCGTTTCGTTCGCTCGGTCGCACCCCGCCGCCCGAAAACCGCAAAGCCATTCAATAAATTTTCTTTACCAAAATCGGGCCCAAAACGAACCGGGGAAACCAAACCGCAGCCACGATATCGTTTGAAAGATCGTTATTAGGGTAATTATTATTTACTGATAATTTAACCCTCCCGATTCACTGAGCGCGATCATTAAGAAATCGATTAATGGGCGAGCACAAGCAGTGATCTGAAAACGATCGCGACACGAAAAAGGAGGTTAATAGTTTGGCGAACTACCCCGGACGACCGGGCCGAGTTCCACGACCGCTGACCAGTTGAACGAAGCCGTGCTGCGGAATCGGTTTTGTCCCGGTCTGTTATTATATGCAGCGTGACGACGGGGCGAGGTTTTAGTTCGGTTTTAGTGGAAAGCTACTAAGTGCAAATTAAAGCGTTCTGCGCAACGAGTTGGGTGGGAATGGTGCACAAATTACACTGCCACTGTCCTGGCCGGTTAATGTGCCACTTCCTGTTCACGTTACATTCGTTGCTTTCTCGCACAACTGTGTTCTGCAAAAAACCGATTTTTTCTGCAGTTTAAATACGCAACCGGACGAGAAGGTGATTCGTTTGATGGAAAAATGATCACTTCCTGCATTTTATTTCCTTTTTTTTTGTGCATTGCATTTTTAACTTTTTAATTGCCCGTCTGCCTTCTTTAACGAACCAGCAAAACTCGGCCAAAAATTGCTATTATTAAAGAATCAACGCGAAAAATTACAACCTTACCGCCTCTGGAAACAGGTAATCATAACTCACGCCACATCCATGGGGTTGTTTACTCTTCAGCCCTCGATCTGGTGAATATTTAGTGCACCAAATTGTTTGAATATGATTATAAAAATCAAACGCCCCATTCCCGCCCAACGGGAACGTTTTTTTTTTTGGTTTGCATCTACGGGAGTGAAGATTTTTCGCCACACCCCTCCGAGAGGCGCAGTACGCGATCGCGGTTCCGGACGCGGTCTTTTATTCATTTTCGGTAAATATACGACCCACGGGCAGCGTGGCGTAAATCTGTTTCGCCAATCTAACGCCGGCAGACGCCGCCCCATCCACCGACCGGTAACCGTATCATCTCGCGCTGTTCGGTACTTTACAAAACTTTCTTATCTTCCTTTACCGAATAGTTGCTGGCAAGCGAAAAATTGATTGGTACCGTGAAGGAGAAAAAAAAACAAGTTGCCGCTCAAAATCAATGCTCATGAATTATTTATAAAGGATCGCAAAACGATAGACTCTGCGGTTGCGATGTCTTCGCGAAAGTTGGCGTTGTTTTTCCTTTTGCATCGTCCGGTTTTGTTTTGTTTCTTCGCGCAAACCCTCAAGCGTCAGCGTTTGCATGTTGCATACGTTCAGCGTTTTGTTGGACGGGACGATAAAAGTGGTACGTGCGGGAGGAGCAACAAATTGCCGTGCTGTACCTTCGATGCGCCAGAGCCGCCGGATGACCAGAAGCACCCGGATGATGGCAGTTGTACCAAGCAAATTCAGTCCCAACGAATGATTGACCGGTCGGTCCGATGTACCGATGGCAATATTCACGAAAACGGACACGTTTTCCCGATTCGGAGGCTTGATTGCTGTACACCCTCCGGTGTACGGTACACGCATCAAGCGCCACCCCGTTGTTCGTGAGCGGGCATAAAACGGCGGCGAAAGAGCGTCGTCGAAGTTCCGTACCGTTCGCAACGCTTGACTTTTCGTGCTTACTGTACATCGTTTTTTTTGTGTATTATTTTGCCAACGGGGATTGAAAAAAAAAAGTACAACAAAACAACGAAACTGCGGTGTTTGAAACCGGGCGAACCAGCCGGCCGGCGGGATGCATACATCTGCATACGGTACGCATTAATACCCGATGGCTTCGGTGCGGCTTTTGAATTGGCAGTAAATATTCAAATATGACACTCGGAGCCATTTTATGCAAATGGTTGTTTGTGTTGTGTTGTAGTTATTATATGTTTGTTTTGCCTACAATGTCCCACTGGACGTTCAATCGTGTTGACGTACAGGTAAACCGTCAGAAGTATGTCTATCAGTGTCAGTGCAACAGTAACTTAGAATTCTTCTGTCAATCATATCGTGCTTATCGGGTATTTTGTACAAATTTCAGTACAACTAAAACGTATTGTATTTTCACGAGTAACTTCATTACTTAGGTCTTGTGTTTGAAATGTAACAAAAACTTACCAAAAATTTTCTTTTAATCCCAATCACGATCGTAGTGGACCGGTGTCAAAAATATCATGCTGCTTAGTTACAGCACTCAACAAGAGATGGCGCCACTTTATTAAAAATGCTATTTCGCAAACGAAGAGAGTTTTGAATCGATAAGGGTGATTGGGTTAGGATAAATTGAGTGTTTCAGAAGCCCACGTTATGTTCAATAATTATTTAGAACAATTTGAGGGCAAAGCCAGTTCTGACTGAAACTAGGTTTGTAAACGGTACATAAAATAACCATAATTGGTTGGCTTTTAACGATACCACCAATCTATTCCCAACCCCATAGCCTACTCTATAATTTGCTACACGCACGCTCATCAGTATCCAAATTTAAATTGATAGATTATTTACGGCACCACCATTTACGCACCACGCGATTTGACAACCCTTTAAAAAGCGGCATTTTGAAGCTAAACTCCGGTGGCCCAAAGTAAAGGGAATGCTTCAATCTCGACGACGGTAAAGCTCTTTCGGCATGATAAACCCCGAAAATAAATAGATAGCGACGCGGTGGCAGAGCCCGGATGACTCGGCTCGATCGGAATATGTTTGGAAAGAAAACACCAGCCGGTCATCCGACAAAAAAACCCGTCTCGACCGATCGTCTCCGACACCGTCCCCGCGCTCAAAGGTGGTCCTTTCTCAAGTGGGTACAGCGTGAGTGTAGGATTACGACTCCGGCCGCCCTCGCCAGCCTGCTGGAACGCACTCACCTGTCCTGTAGAACGACGATCTTTTCCTTCCCGCTGCCGAGCCAGGAATCGATGTATTTGCACAGCTCGCACAGCTTCTCCAGCGTGATGTTGGCGAGGCGTGACTCCAGGTCAAGTATCCGGTAGTTCTGTGTGCAAGAAGTGAGAAACGAAGCGAGACGAAAGATTAGACGAGCCGAGCCGGGCATTGAGTGGTTATTAGTGCGCGAGGATAAATGAGGAAAAGTGGTTTTTCTCTCGCCCTATGCGCGCTGGAAGTACACGCGTCCCCGGTGGACACCTTCCATTACGCAACGCACCGCGGCTAAGCAGCTTATCGGCTCGGCCAGTTGTCAAGTGTCTTTTCAGAAAACCGCGGCGCGGCTAAGCTGAACGCATTTAATTCAATTATCCCTTCAGCCGGGCCGGGGTTTACCGGCGTGGTTCCGGCGTGGCACAGGATGTGCGGCGTTCCGGCGTGTGCGAGATCCCGGACCGTGCCTACCTGCTTATGCTTCTGCTCCAGCATGCTGATGAGTTCGCGCTCGTGCTCGTCGACGGGCGGCGGCGTCCCGTTGGTGTGGGGCGACGTCGAACCATTCTGATGCCGCCGGGCCGGTAATGTCGACGCGAGAATCCGCTCCGTCACGTAGTTCAAGCGCAGCGACTGGTGGGGCGTTGGTTCGCCCGCGATCCGCACCGCAGGATACGCGTGATGCTGCTGAAGCTGGGGCGAAGCTGCCTGCTGCTGCCGGTAGTGCGGTTGAAGCGAATAATTATGATAATGGTTGTTATTTACATGGTTCAGATTTGTGGTTGGCCTAGGTTGCTGCTGTTGCTGCTGCTGCTGCTGCTGCGCGTTGATCGCATGCAAGGGTAGCTAGGGTTGCAGGGATGAAAGAGAGTGAAAGAAGAGAACAAGGTCAGAACGAATGAATGCCAAATTGTTCACACAAACACATACACACACACGCAGCCAATGCATGGGACAGCGGTTCGTTTTGGGAGGCGAGAAAGGAAAGCTTTCAAGCATAGGGCGAGTGCGACGATGGCGCCCCAAATTTGAAACACGAAACTCTACTCGATAACGATCGCTAGAAGCCAGTCCCTTCGGGGCGATTATAATCCGTGCCGGCTTTGTTGTTGTTGTTTTTTTTTTCTCCACCGATTCCTAAGACACGGACACCGTGACGCACCGGTTTCTTCGCATTTTATAGATTTATGGCCACTCCATCATCATCATCATCATCATCGTCAGGCAGCAGCCACAAACGAGGCATCAGCCGTTTGTCGAGATTGGTTTCCCGATCTCTCATCGGGATGGGCCGCAGCACAGTCCATCACAAAATGTCACGCGCGTACGAGTCGGAGGCAAACTCTCAGAACGGGCACGGTTTATCTGAAATCTTTCTAAGGTACGCCTGGTGCGATCTATCCGATCGGTCGGCCGATTTGCGGCGACGGGTCTTTTAAATGCCAATCATAACGCGGCAAACGCACGTACTCTGGTTCCTTCAACGCAGGGATACGCAAGCAACACGACCGAACATCCCGTTCGATCGCAACCGATCGCAAGTACGGATGTGCCGTGCGGCCCATTAACGAAGGCACAAAGCGAACGGCACGCACCGTTCCCTTCAATGAAACGATATTTGCTTGCGATTATCGATTTGTAACGAGGACGTGGATCGTGGAAGACACCCGATGTCGGTCCGGTGCGCATCACCCGCCAGCCAAACAATCCCCGGGACCGACCCCGTAATAATGATCGTGTTCCCTCGCCGAAACGGGAGCGCAGCGAAGGAAGTGAAGGGAGCCGAAATTGAAACGTAATTTTCGGAAAACAAAACGAAATGGAGGCGAATTTATTTGATCAAACGAAATTGCCAACATCCTGCCGCAGTGAGTGATCACAAGCATACTCAAGTCCGTCTTCCCGAGGACCGTATCGTTCAATGGATGATAAATTAGACGCATGATGCATGTGTTTTATTTTCCTAGGCCCCATTCTAGAGCCTCTCGGAGGACGAGTACCTCGGTGTGCTAATGAGCACGCTCGTTTGTGGAAGTTCTGGAAAATATGATTGCCTACGAGGTATGCGGACACCGATTATTATACCCCAACCGTTGTTCCGCTTCGGAACGTTCGGCTCGTTCGGTCCAGCGATGGCTACAATGTGTTTCCCATTGAACGAAATTTACATTTTACGATGACTTTGTTAAACCTCACCGTGCTGCGGGATGGTTTTGCAATGAAGACGTTCGGTTTTGTTTTGCGAGACAACATTTGGCAAATTCCGTTGGTCTTCCGCCTACATAATGGGAGCTAAAATTCATTACCATAATTTATAGGTGGTATGTGTGAAACTGTTTCCGAGCGGATCATAAAACGGAGATTCATTGCTTAAGGGTTTTGCGGGAATCTAACGAGAGTCTTGTTTTGGAGGGGTGGTAATGTATTTTAATGATTTTATGATGCTGTTATTTGGTCGTTTTTTTCTTCATATTTTTACTCCCACAATAATGTAGCACATTCATATAGTGCTCAATTTTTCTATCCAATCGTCTCAAAGCTTTTTTTTCCCATAGCGGAACGATTTCGTAGATATTTGTTAATTATTTTATTACATCCTCGTTGGAAATAAAAACGCGCATCTTATTCACACAGTTTGGCATGCTTTCTCCCGACCACATGGTCATTATTTCAGTGCATCCCGGGATGCGGTCATAAACACCAAGCCTCCTAGTGCGAATAAAAGTGAAACTCTTGACGTCAAAACGTGATCAGCATCCCAGCCCGGCAGGGGACAAACGCGTGCACTCGGTTTGTGTCACGCAGTTGTACATGTAAATGACATGATGGTGCTACGTGATCGCAACCACATCCCCGAACCTTGTTCGTAACATTCGCTTTCAGCAGCAAACAATCGCACTTTTCGATCAGGGGTGAGCGTTTTGTTTTTTGTTTTTTTTTGCAAGAAACGGAAGAATCGAAGCAAGAAAAAAAACAAAGCGCCCCGAAAGACAATGTGGGGACTTTCCGAGTAATTATTCATCGAAAAAGGTACGCTCGTTTGTTTGTTGCTAATGCGGGAAACACACGATCGCAACCCGAAAGGACGTCCGTGAAGGTGTTAAAAAAAAAGGTAGAACAAGCAAAGGCAGCGACCACGGGCACAAGACGCCAGACAAAGATCTTTCAATCGGTATAATTTAACGTGATGGTCTCGATTTAAAGCGATATGAATCACCATCGCCCATCGGATGGCGAGGTGCGCATTCGGGTGCGTGAAGCTAATCGCAGCCTCGCCTCGCCAGTGGCCCTACACATTAGCCACATTAACAACTTTGTCGGATGATGATGTTGTTAAGGAGTACATGTTAACGTGTTGAAGAACAAAAAAACTGAACCGAAAGAAGCTAGAAACATCCAAATTAAATATTAAACCAAATGATGATCTGTTTTTAATTACAGACTTGCGGGTCCACTCGGCGCTGGTGGTGGTGAGGATCGTGTGGGAGAAGCACACGGACCGGTGGGGTGTGAAAAACGATTAAATCAAACTCACCGAATTGTATTTGTTGACTGCTTGCTGTTCCTCCTCTCGGCCATTTTTCTGTAATGAGAACAAAACAAGTGTTTGCTTCATTAGTTCATATGCAGATGCGATCATTAGACGCGATAATCGTGCGATCATCCAACACTAATGCAGCACTAATTGACACCGAAGTTATGTCAGCCACCAATGTCGCCGGTCGTTCTGCGTTTTATGCCCTTTTTTATTTACACCACCGTCGATAAAACCGGAACGATTGCGGCCTTAGCAATCCGCAATACACCTCGATTACGATGCGAATCCCATCATAAACGCCACACGGATGGAGGCGAAAGATCGCGCCTAATGAAGCTAAAGCGTACGGTCAATAATACTGAACTAAAGTAGCAATTACACCGGCACATCGAATCGTCGTACTGGTTCGTGCGGCTGGCATAATTCGCGTTGGTGGTAGGGAAATGAAAATTATGCCAATTTCCATTGCTCTCTCTCTCTCTCTCTCTCTCTCTCTCCCGGCCGAACCCGGAAACAAGCGCAAATGAAAGATACAACAGCGCAAACGGCTAACTGAAGCGGATTTTGCGTGGCAAATCGTAATTTTTAATCGCTCGCAACAAAGTACGACAAGAAAGCATGCTTTCTGCAATAGAAATATGATCACATTCAAGTGTCACTTTCGAACGAAGCGGGGAAAACCAGCGTTTGTACGCTTTCGAAAATTTTTAAATATATTTTATACGATTTGTTAAAGAAAGCAACTATTCAAAACAAGGTACAACAATATGTAAAAGTATGTACACAATTTTTTAAATTGCCAATTGCAAATTATACCGCTTAGAGTAGAGTTAATACTTTTTCATCAATTATTTGTACTTCAAAACTTTTAAATGTTTATCAAGCGGTATTATATCGAAATAAAACATTAGAACTCAAATTTCAGAAATTTATTAAATTCCAGACGACTTGGGATTCGTTCATTGATTAAACTGGAATGTCATCCAATAACTTTCTAAATATAGTAGTTTTTTAAAGAAATTTCCTTCTATTAAGTAAAATAAAGAGCGAAATCAAACACAAAGCTATAAACAAATAGTAAACAATATTCATACACAACACTGTACTAACAACAAGTACACAAAAAAAAAAGAAAGAATTAAAACCAGCTTTAGCACAGCCTAAAAATTGACAATTCACACCGACAAAAATGATCGTCTGTAAAAATTCTTTTCCCTTGACCGTCACTGCTGAAACCGTGCAACCGGTTTAAACCGGTTCCAGTGGCCACAACGAACGACTCGAAAGAACGATCCACATTTCGAGCGCGTGTGTGTGTGGTAGTAGGCTCATGAGTTCATTAAAAATCTTCCCAGCTGTGGAAGCATGCCATGCCTTTCGCGGTGCCGCCGTTCTGAACGTCCATTCGAACGCATTTTCCAATCTTCTGCGCGGCACGTGAAAATGCAACTCGTGCTCTTACAGATTCACGCATGTGATTAACGGTAATGAATGTCTTACTTAGTTGTTCCGGCCTTCTTTCCCTACCCACGTTTTGCAATCTTCTTCGGCGTTGGGGTTTGCCGAAAAGTAATGGGAATTCTTTCCTTCGTTTCTCTCTCGCTATTTTGTGTGTGCCGCTCGGTCGCAGGCAGCGATCCGTTTAAATTTTATCACCACCAGACCTGCAACGTGAGCCGCAAAAATCCTTCATTTAAAGCCGAATGAACCGGCGCACAGTGGGCACCGTTGAGCCAGATGAGCGTAAAATGGAATGAAGCCGAAAACATGCACTCGAAAACCTCGAAAGACGAAACATTACCGCCGGCAAGGCACAGCATGCCCGCATTGGCAGGTTTATTGGACGAAACGGAAAAAAGAGCAACCTTTTGTCGCCTAGCATTGTCACGCGTTATCGGACGTTCGCATGCGAGTGAGTTAAAATATTAAATCTCACACGAAACTCGTACGGTTATTGCGTTCTGCACCGCAAACAAAGTGCATAAATTGGGCAGCAAGACCGTGCCGGGATCATGCCGAATTCCATCACATTGCCCAAGAAGAAGAAGAAAAAAAGCAAAAAACCAAAAAACACGATCGCGGAAATATTCCGCCCACGAACGGGCTGGAATGCAATCCGACTGCGCAATCTTTCCAGCAACCGAGCCCAGAAACCCGCCTGGAGGCACTTTTGCGACGGAGGTCAATAAAAAAAAAAAAAAAAGAAGGCAATCGCGTTTCGCGTTCGGCCCTACCGAACGGAACGCCCTGGTGCTCCCTTCGACGCAGGGTTGCCGCGTTCCGGTTTGTCACACGCGAAGGTGGCGCGGGGAGAAAACACATATCACACTTGCATAAATCTTCGCCATCCACCGGTGGTGGTGGCGTGATAAATCAGCTACACCGCAGGGCATTTCAGTGGTGCGACTGTGTGACTGTGGTGCTAGTTTATTATTTTCGGGACACGGCACCGGACGAGGAAATTGGATTCCAGAATGTTGCCTTTGTGCCCTTTGGCCGTTTGCAAACTTCAAATCGGGCAAACATCCTGAAAAACACGTCTCGAAAGATCGTCGATGGCGTCGAGGGTGTGCAGAAATCGAACACTTTCGCGTATCGGAAGCGTTCTAGGGGTACAAATTCTCATTAACCCAACAGATCCCGCCGGCAAGAGCAGACCGATCCGATGTCATCCCGATGTGGCCCGTTTGCCCGTGTGTCCGTGTGGAGTCAATTAGCTGGAAACAATCTACACTGGCGACAGACCGTTGCACCGCGGTTTTCGATGCGGTCGATCGCAAAATATCCCACCCCCAAACCCCCGCTGTCGCTGTCGCTCTAAACGCCTTCTCGGGAGGATCATCGTACATTTTCCAGGAAAAAAGATGCATGCAGCACCGTGAACGCAATCCGATGCAGGAACGTGGCGACGGAGCAGCGCGGAACCGTTGGATCTGTCGTCTCGTCGTAGTGATCATCGTACATCCCCGCCCAACCGGCCACCGTCTCCGTAGCTCCGGGTTGTGCGGACGAGTGGAGGCAATTCGCGAAACGCGTCCAAAGTCGAACGTAAACACGCGCACCGGAACACACACACACACACACACAAACACGCGCGCACGTACACGAACCCACACAGTCACCGTCGGTCGGGGCCGATTTTCGCTTGCCCAAGCCAAAGTTGAGACGCTTTCATATTCACGAACCGCGCGAGGTAAGATGTCGCTTTCGATGCACTTTTCCCTGCGCCGCACCTTTCGGTGGCCCATAAATTAACGCGCCCGGTCAGCTCACGGCGTTGGCAGGGTGTCACCCGGGTGGTGGACCCGAGTTCGCGTGGTGCCTGCCTGGCTCATCAATCCACTGGACCCCCGAGGGAACGCATATTTGCCGTGGTGCGATTGGTTTTTATCGCCCGTCTTGGTTTTGGTAAGAAACACGAACACAGCGCCGTTAAAAATCACGGCCCAACACACGGACACAGTTTTTCACTGTTAT
>JXWZ01001500.1:0-17007 GCA_000956215.1 Anopheles farauti No. 4 | reverse complement strand
GAATAAAGGCAAAACATTGCGTATATGTATTGAATAGGGTGGTGGTAACTTTGTTTTTAGTTATTTATTTTTATACGTTAAGACTTTAGAAGGAGGAACGGGGTACGGTGGTTGTAGAACTGGTCCTTCAAACGTGTAGACTGATACAGCTATCCCATTAGGAACCGTCTTCCCTTCGCGAGGGCTGACAAACTAGCTATCGAGGAGTGACTAACCAGTTTTGATGGTAAAAATTTGTCTAGAAAGCCGGTTAAACGGCAGGCATGACTTCGGTCGTTACGCCAAATAGAAGAAGAAGAACTTACATATGGATCGCTATACGCAGATGAGTCGATTTACACTCGAAACGGTCAAACACCGGTCAAAACACCTTTTTATCCAATATTTTATTCATCCAGGGTTATAAATGTATCGTAAACGTCGGTTTTAAATGAGCCTAAAAAAATAATTATTTGGTAACTAAAAAAGGTAGTAACTTAAAGTCTTTTTCAAATGCTGCTTTAAACGTGTGCACATGCATTGTTCAGTTAGGTGTGTTTGTGTAAACATGATATTACATTTTTTTCAAATGCCACTCAGTCCAGCAGCCATTGCAGATCTCAGTAAAATGAAAGCGTTCTCTGGGAAATAAAATAATCTGCCAAAGGGAGAAATTATAAAAAAGAAACTACTAAGGGAGTTAATTGCAGGCGACTGTAAGAAGTCGTGCGGACATGGGGTCGCCCAGTTGCTGGTAGACGATCGGACATTGGTTCGATGCAAATTAACACATTAAAGCTCGCTGTGTACTACCCACCCGGAAGCCATGGCAACGGTCGCCTTTCCTGGTTTGAGTGAAATGCTTGTGCAAGGTGAGGCGCCTTTTTTGCATTTGTCGGGCTCCAGGCTTCGGGGCGCTGTGCTGTATCCGTCAGCACTTTACACTTAATTTTTTGCGTGCTTGCTATCGGAACCGATTTGCTAAGCGTTTTCGCAAGGAAAAGAAATTGTGTGAATGAATTTTTTGTCTTCGCTTTCTTGGACTTTCTCCGCCACCAGGAACTGACCTCTCTCTAACACAAAAGGATCTTTGTAGATTGCGAATAAAAAAAAAAACAACACAAAAAATGTGCCGGTGGTAAAGAAAGTGAGAAGTTTGTCGGACACCGCAATAAGTTCAGCTCGGACCGGAGCCGGCGACCGTAGACCGCTGCGTGGAAAATTTTACTCAATTTGAGGGTTTGAATAATAAATTAAATTATGCTTTCGATTTCACTTGACCTAGCTCGGACCAGGCTGTTGCAGCAGAATGTCGTTCCCGAATCCGGAAGACGGGGGAAATAAAATGACCACTTTAAAGTGCGACCGCTTTGCCCCAGGCAGTTATTGTCTTCCGACGGTTAAAGCTTCTGGCTGCACTAATTCTGTAACGCGAAGCTATTTCTTGGGCACGATTTGACCAAACTGTAGTGCAATTACATAGAATCGTTTAAGATTTAGTATTGATTAAAATCAGTCAGAAATAAGGCTCATTTATGGTTGTTTTTTTTTCTTACATAACATACTGATTCGTTCAATAATAAAATTTATCGTAAAATTTGGAAAACACCAGAAAATACGCTTTAAAGCAAAATTGTTATATGCGGTATTATTATTACTGTGTATTACTTTTGCAACAAGACCTACGTGTGCCGAAATGACAGTATTTATTTTTGGTACGTCCCATATTCATTAAACATGATGACTATTACCATCATTTACTCGCCAAACGTCTTGGTCAAACTACTTCCTCTAATGTTCACTTAAAAAACGATGATGCGTCGTGATATTAAAGATTCATACACCACGGCCACCAGGTGTAGAATATCGCCCTGGTGCTCTGGATGTTTATTTTTTTGCCACGGCTGGGAAATGTTCATTACGGCTCAGGGATTGCGTCCGTGCGGGACGAATATTACGGCGAAATATGGAGGGATTTGGAAGGAAAGCTGACAACGATGACGTGTTGTATGCTTGTATAATTAGAATGATCTCATCATCAGCTACGATGGGGAGGCCCCCAGTTGAAGAAGCAAAATCTCAATTCATTACATTTTCATGATCTACCATCACGCACATCGTTGGCCGGTTGGTAGTATGGTCATGACAATGCGAAAAGACGGCCATCGAACAGGGGGTGGAAAAAAACATCATACGCATGTTTTCATCGGTGTACAGCCTTTGAGAAGAAGTAAGAAATTTGCATGATAGAAAGTTTTACTACATACACAGCAATCTGCAGCATCAATTTTTATATGGTAATGTTTTATTTTTAAATTAGATATTTCTATACCGTACATTAAGCTATCATCCTTTGGGAGAAGCGTGTCTCGTATCAGCATGAAACACACGAGATGGTACATTCACACAGCAGCACTGCTGAGGGGTAGTACTATTTTGGTAAGAGACGAGACCAAATAAAAGTCAATTTTAATAACAACACTTTTGAACGTAAGAAGTCGTCCACCCAATCGTGTCCTTCTGCTCGCATGTTGGTGTGAGTGAACCGTACTGATGGTGGTGGTGCGTACATAAGAAAAGATGTGTTTACGCGTTACTAGTAACATTCATGAGAAGCAGAACAGCAAAGGCTCTCTGGAGATGCATAAAATCTTAAATACTCACGCATTCCCTCAGTACTGTTCGAAATTGACAAAAAAAAAGGACGGGCCAACCGGACCAGGACTGCGGGCTTAGGCAACTGACAACATTACTGACGGACTTTTAACTTTCGTAGCAAATAGGCTAGGGTGCCACTCCATGTCCAATTTCGCCCGGGGGGATACGCGTAAAGCGCGTGGTTTGAAGTAATGAGAACATTTGGACGGCTTGAGATGGGACGCGAACGCTGTTTATTGAGTTAGCCTAGAGGAGAGCGGAAACGAAGGAGGAAGGCGAGAAACTGAGAGACACAGAGGGAGTGAGAGAGTGAAAGGAACTAAGTCTGCGGGATTGTTGAATGTGTGTCAGCTAGATTTTAAGCATAATTGAATTTATTTTTTTCAGTCATTTCGAGTTTATCAATGTACCTAGAGGCATGATGGGATTTTTAGAATTGTAGTAATATTTAACATCACACGCAATCACTTTGCCTAAAATTTTGATTTAGCTTTATCATGTTATGAGTATGTTTTCCTCAAATGGTTGTGTTGCAGCAAATAGTCTATCAAATAAGTTAAAGTTGAACATTAAAAATTAAGAAAATAAATACAAAAACGTAGTCCCAATGATAATTGGTACGGTTAGCTAATGCTTGAGAGGTCGAAAATTGTTGTATCATGCAGTATTCACAGTTTGATGAGATATAGGTCCCAACCTTCTACCTAATTTTAACTGTAAGCTTTGTTGTTGCTTCTTCATCTACTGCAGTGTTTTGGTGAACCCTTATAAGTCCTAGGGTAACAGGTAACATATCGAAAACAGACTCCTTTTTGGCAGTACATACATTCAAAAGGATTTCAAATACGGTTCCAAGGTACGTAAAATTTTGACTTGTTCATTTGTGTGTTCGTTTTATTTGTTCGTTTTAACCATTTTTCATTTTTCCATAAAAAATGTGTTTTAAATTTAATTTTTTATTTTTACAGACATCAGTTCGGTTCGGTAAAATTTTTATACGGTTTTGGTACAGTTAAGCATACGTAAAGCATACGTGGTGCAGTCATGACCTAAAGTAAATGAATTACTGCAAGGAAGAAATCTTAAAAAAAAAAAACTAAAATACTCGATGCAAGATTTTTTAAGTAAAATGTTTTCACACAGTAAAAAAAAAATGCAAAGAATTTTTTTTCAAGATAATGATTCAAAACATGAGTCATAGGATGTAAACATTTGGTTCTTTTATAGTTGTCATAATATATTAGATAGGTCTGGTCAATCAGCTGACATAAAGTCATTGAACATTTTTGGGTAGAATTGGGTAGAAATTTTTGGGTAGAACCTGAGTAGACAGTCAAAAGTGATTGAATTTTGACTGAGACTGATTTTTTAAGGGTTTAACATCACAGTGAAGTGATTTGTAACTAAAAAAAATCTGTCGTACTAATTTTTAAACATTTCTCTATCAATGTGTATCAATATTTTTTGAAAATAATAAACATGCTTTTTTATAGGTTATCAAAAGTAGCGAAAGGGTGTAAAATTGATGTACAATAAACTGGGACGTTACACTAACGGTGTAAAAAATTCCTAAAATCGAAATACACATATTTTGGTTACTTTTACAGCCAACAGCATGGATAGGAACGATAAATCTATCAAAAATATATCTATAATATTGATGATTCTCCCCATCGAAGTTCAAAACAATTTGTCTTTTTAAGTGGAATACAAAAAACTATTAAGCGCTTAAAAACAGAGTGTTTGTAAATACTCTTTATTTTTAAAGGATTTTTTCGATAATGAAAAAAAAAACGATAGTGAAAAAGTGATAATTATGTTGGCGAAATATGCCATATCAATCATAGCAAGAAGTATTTTTGTGTTTGCTACATGTTTATAATACATTGATAAACAATTTCTAATTCATAATTTATAACCTATAGCCTTTATAGATTCTTCACGGCCTAAAGAATTGAAAGGAAGATTTTTTTCGATAACCCATATTTTTGTTTGTATTGCCCAACAGTCTTTTACGGTTATCTTAATTTTGGAATAGTTCTATATTTTGTTTTACAAAAAATGTAATCAATTATCTTTTAGTAACGATGTGAAACGCTTTAAGTCACTTTTTTGGAAGAAGTTTCAGGCATGTTCATGGTTGCTTATGGAATTTAATGTTTCGTAAAACAAACACAATTATTGGGTTATTATTGTGTTTTTTTATTGCAATATTTGAACCCAAATTGACCTACACCAATCGTACCGAGTATTTTCCCCGTTCATGTGGGGCACTTTCATTAACCGTCCTGGTTTACGGAAACATAATCATACTTTTCCGTAATTAATACATTAAATTCATCTGAGAAGAGCACCATGCTACACCGTTTCTTCATTAATTCATCTTTTTGCGTTTACTTTAGCGAAACCTGGTGATAATACATGCTCACACTACAGGTGTGCGGTCAGCGCGAGGCCGTGCGTTGCGAAGGATCTCCTGCCAATGATGATGCCTTTTATCTGTAATTAATTATGAAAAGGGAGAAGAATTAGCAGTGTGCTGTTTTGGCCGCTTTTGTTCTCATTTTCTTTTGTTTTAGCATGGAAAGAAGATTTTCCCGCATTCATCAGAATATGACTTTATAATAAACTTAGTCCCGGCGAATGGTTGGACTTGTTTGCTGTATCGACAGCATATTTTGAGGAGGGTAAAAGCACCATGCTGGATGGGTAGACCAACCTGCCACCGAATTAACCGGTTCGGTGTGTTTGTTATATTTCGCTAGTTTATTTCGCGCTGTTATCGTCTAGGTACAGTTGAACGCATAAACGTTCATAAATGTACAATCTCGCGAACAAGGCGGTGTTAAGGTCTTTTGGCAATGTTATGGAACGCTAATGATGGATAGTCATGCCTAGGCTGAACGAGGGGCTCGCCGTGCAGTGGCAAATGGATATTTAAATGAACAAAAAATGAGCCGGAGAAGAGCAGATTATTTTCCAATTAATCGACTGATGCGAAGTCACAAAATCGGATTCGATTTGAAGCTACTCGCCATGGATTGCAATGTAAAAAAATACGCCTTTGCTGCTACTGTAATCGATTCGTCTGTCTCGCTTTGGGTGATGTCCCGGACATGGGATTCGGGATTTTTAATTTTGCCATCTAAAGAGATGGATAGTGAAGGCAAAAGGCAAAATCTAATAAAACAGAAAAAGCGACTCTTTTAGAGCGCGATTTGTGCGACGGCAAATCGAACCGACTGCTGTGGAAAGGCAAAAGTTCGTGCTCCCAATCAACCCCTGGACAGGCGAGCTGCTGCGACTATCCACTCCATCGCCTAGGTCACGCGGGCGTGTTACGTAGAAAGGGCAGATTGGGAAGCGCGTGCCGGTATGGGTGAAGGCAGAAGCAACGAGGACGAGGGCGCGGAAACGCGCATTCTCGGGAAATGGAACGGGAAAGGATCACACTATCGCTCAAACCCACTGTGTTTCGCTCCTTCCGGCAAGTCAATTCCGGCACGTGCGTTTCACTGACATCCACTGTCGGAAGAAAATTGTATCATCTATCGGTGAGTTCGGTGAAGAACTTATTCGTTCGATGAAAAATAATCCCTTTCTACTTAAGAAGCTGCTGATTAAATGGCGTAACATATTGGAAACCGGATTTGGTCTCCATGGATTTTGTTTGCATATAAAAATAGGTCAAAGCAGACATGTCTGTGATTTTAGAGTTATTGCAAAATTGTAACCATATTAAAATGGTCAAAATGTTAAAAATGCGTTTTACAGTTTGTGCAGTCTTAAACCACAGCGTTGTGTTTTTATGGAATTCAATAGAATTCTCAAAAAAAAAAAAAAACATGCAATATGTATAGCAGGTTGCTCATAGCTAAAGAGAAAATTTGACGTCAGGTGCAGTTGAAAGAATCTAACAGTGTAAGTTTGGAAATTTCACTATGTACTGTGAACAGAACGTTATTTACATACGTCTGAGCTGAAGGGGAAGATGGAACAGTTGGTATTGTATTGCTATGTACATTGCAGTTTGCTGATTGGCGAAATGATGAGAACAGTTTTCATCTATCCGTTCAATTTCGATTCCGAAAAAGGTTCTTCGATAACTTTCGGAAAAAGATTGTAGGGCTCGTGGATGCATTTTCAACCCTGCCCGTTGTATTCCTCTTGTGAGCCAAGAACAGATATTGAACTAAACGAAACGACACTCGTACTAAGTTTTCCAGGAGTGGTCATACATTCTTGATAGTATCGTAATTGAAAAGCAATGAGTAAAGGACATGAATGGCGTTGTACCTGCACAACTGCTTTATTGCAGTTACCTTTAAGGATATTAGGGTACCATGTTGAACGTAAAAAATATCGGAATTGTTTACAAAAATCATAAACTGAACACAACGCACAACATTGAATTCATGAGCAATATTCATAACATTACTTCACGTAAAGTGCAAAACCGATGGATCATTTCAAGACAATCGATAGAGCAAATGATGTGTATCTTTTATTGAACATCTTTTTTGAGCATAATTTCTAATTAAGATATTTGGGTATATGTACGTAAAACATGGTCTTGACTAACGTTGTAGAGTTTAGGCGATTGAATATGTAAGAAATAAATCGTATCGCTTAGTGGAAGCGTTGTATGCCATTCGCTGAATAAACCCATTCCATGGGTAGTCATTCGGTTTTACGTATAATGTAAGCTTTGCAAAAGAATTGGAATAAATTTAAATATTCCAGAAAGCAAATGGTTGTGGTTGCCGAGAAAGGAAAAAGTTTGTTCGGACTTTTGTTTTGTCAAAAATTTTCGAACCGATTTGGCCGGTGCATAGGTTAAAGTAAACACCCAGGTGGAAGCAGCATGGGGGCTGCTGGGAACAATTGCAGACTTTGGTGCGGATTTTGTGACGACCGTCACATCGTTTTTTTTTGTTGCGTTCCTATTTTTCATCATTCAGCGCTAGCAGGGATGAGTGATTGCGGCATTGGTTTTGACCTCCGTCTTCGCAGCGCGATGCCCCGGCATTTTCCACACGACGGATTTTGCGACTCGAGGGATCCAGCCCGCGAACTTGTGGGACAGTTTATAATGAAGAGCGAAAGAATATTAAAAAGTAGAAATATAAGTACATACTCTCAAACTTCAACCGTCCACCGAGCAGTCACTGCTTTGCATTCGATTGCTGACATTCTTGTTGCCTTTAGCACCGATGTGGGATGGAATGGTATGGTTCGCTCGGAACAGTTTCAGCTTCTGGTACAGTCAGTAACATGACGTGTACTGGAAGCGAACTGAAATTTACGAATTGTGTGGCTTAATGTTGAATAAAATATTACAATTCCAACTTTTCCAGTCATCTGAACCATTCGTTGACTTTGCTTCCTACCGCATCCATCTACCAATTTTTTTCCCTTTTTTTATCGTACTCTATCACACTTGTGGTCCTGCTCAAAACCACGGCTCGGTGTGATGGAGAGCTGAGCGATGGAGAAGTACATGAATGTGTTCAAGTAAAGAATCTGTGTGGTGGACAGCCAAAGATTTCATTCTGTTCGGATGACGGTCGGTTTTGTTTTGATGCATCTGCAGTTGAAGTGAATGCGTTGTTAAACTACAACTTTATTTTATTTTTGTCTATTTTTTCTTGCGACCGCCGAACGCAGGAGACTTTCCGAATGTTTAGTAATGAAGTCGTACTGGAAATAAATATGAGACGTTTTCAAGAGTATTGAGTATTATGCGAACATTTTTCAGTACTGTCACTAACAGTCTTGATATATAGAAAATATCTGTTGTGTTCACAACGAAACGTGTCCTTATAACATTACATAAATCGAATAATAAAATAGATATCAAACAAGCTTGGCAAGACTACGAACATCCGAAAATACATCCGGTTGTTCTTTATAGCTCTAAATTTGGGTGCATACGTTGCTAAAACTCGTTCCCGAAGTAGTAGAACTATTGGATCGATTAATGAACGAATTTAACGTGAAACCAGTAGGGAGGTTTGCTGAGCGAAACGTGAAGAACTTGAAGTATACTTCCGGTCCTATGAAATATTGATTGACAGGTTTCTACGTCCGTTCGTACATGGCTATGCTTAATTTTTCCACCGCCAACTGCGGGTGCTGAGAAAAGGAGTGGCACCTGCCAAGCATAAAGGTTATCCAGACTAAAACGCGAAGGCGAGTATACAGGCAAATGGTTGAACGAATACTGCTGATGAGGCCTCTGTTGACAGGAAGGAAGTTGTCGTGTCTTCTTCGCTGATGTTAATTTCTTCGCCTCTCCCACTCCCCTGCTCTTCCCTTCCCCTCCACATTAACCTCTTACACTTCGGTCGGTACGTTTCATTTCGAACGCCAACGTCTCCATAACGAAGTGTGCAATTTTATGGGCTAGGTGCGAAGAGGATGGACTCGGTCGATTCGTCCTAGAAAACTGATAAAGTTTCCGTAGATAATGAGTATGAAAGCATTGTGGCAACAACTACATTTATAAGTCGTATCTAGGTTATTGTGTCCATCATTTGACGGTGATTTAATCGTTATATCGATTGTTTCGGTAAGTATTGTGATGGTTTGCGTTGAACGAATTATAGACAAACAGGCCACGGGGTGCAATCAGAAATACGGATACAGCCATTAGATTCATTAGTTTGGTGTATCCTATAATGTTTGCAAATGTTTAATGCAATCAAATAGAGCAAATCTGTAGCTTATTGCTTATTTTTACGTTTTAATTAGTTCTCCTACACAATATCGCCATTATACTATATATGCTTATCCGTTTGATTACAGATTTCAGATAAAACACAAGTAAGTTATTCATATCAAATACAATTTTCAAGGTAAATTTACATTATTTCTGACAAATTCTCTAAATTTCGAAGTACAAATGTCGTTATTACGTGTGCCAGGCCAAGACTATAAAATAAGATATTTTTTTAAAGTTTATTCAGAACATAAGGTCAAATTGGTGAGTTTAGTTTAAGGGTATATAAAATAACACACTTTTTTGTTTTATCAAAATAAGCATGATGAAGTACTGCTAGCGGCACCGATTTTTTAAATTACAGAATAGAATCGAAAAATCCATCAGATCAGATTTTTTTAGTCCAATTTTTTTGACCATTATGGCATCAGTATTTCATTGTACCTATATTTTTCATTGTACTGAAGGTATAGCATATAGCAATATGTATATTCCGATGAACTCATGAGTTAGAATAGCATTTTCACCTGTTGTTATTCCTGTTGTTGAAGGCATTTGTCGTGTGAAAAACTTGAGATGTTATTTCAATGAATGTTCAGCATCAATTGATAATCTCTTTTAAATTAAAGTTGACATTTTTTCCTAAAATGCTTTACCAATTTTTTCGAATTTATATCATTGCACGGGTTTGCAATGCACATGTTAAGAAACTTTGTGGCACTGTAAAACTCTGTGGCATAGATAATGGACACAAACTAGGACGAAAATTGACTGTCAAAGTGCAAACAGCAAGACAATTTCTAGGTAAATCTAGGGAGAGCCACTTTAATTAAAAAAACGCCTTATCACCATCGTCACATCGTTGCCCGTGATATTTTGAGGTTAATAGAATTGGCGCAGAGGGGTGAAGTAGGGCGACTTTCAACAGGCGATAGGCAAACGAGGAAGACGGTGATATCATATGATCCTCAGTATGGTGCGAATTTTTCGGCCTGGTTATATCCACTTCTTTTCGTTGCACATACTGTGACCTGCATGTGGAAGTGGCTAGCACCGTCCAGCGATAGCAGCTGGATGACTTTAAAACAGGTAGCCTCGAAGCGAAACGGCAACATGTGTACTTAAGATATTTTATTATAGATAAGAGGAAACGCTACCTTGGGACAAACCGTTTATTATCTGCTTCCGTCTTTCGTCGTCAACGTTGATACTATTTTGATGGAAGTACGAAGATTTTTTTTTATCAGAGCATAGAATCCAAAGTCTTGAAAATGTAAATTTAAAAAATTCCGCTAATATTCGTAGATTTTTGGTAGCAATATAAATGTCATGCGATTTTTTTCTGAACATTTTACAATTAGTTTGTGTAGTATGTAAGCTTCAGTTTAGCGTAATTATTGTGTTTCTATTTATGATACGTTTTCTACATAAATAATCACACTCTATTAATTTTCATTCTTGTTGTGCAATAAGAGCAACATTTCATCTAGACATGGCAGGCGTAAACGTGACAGCATTTTATTGACACTTACCCACGGCTCTCCGGAGGCGATTCAAGCTTCTTGAAGGAAAACGCAGATCTAAAAGATCCAAGCTGATGCGCGAATTCTAAATAGATAGCAGAAACGTGGTCTTTCCGTCGTGGAATAACAATGGGGGTGCGTGGGTATTGGACGATAAGATTCTGCGGCATCGTGCGAAATGAAAATTACGGTCGCCATTTCGGGCCGTGAAACGCGACGAGGCTGCCACGGATGGAAAGAAATGTTGTGCTACGATACACGTGTGTGTTGAGTACGCGGGAGAAATTATTCTTCTACCGCTTCCTTTCCCAACCTTTGCTCCCCACGTTGGCTGGCGGTTGACGGAGATTCTTGAAGAAATGTGGACTTTGATCGGAATAAGCATCCCGTTCATAGCATTGTTGAACGAGATTCTCTCGCTGCCTACTGCAAATGGAGACCCACTTAGATAGGGGTAGAAAGCTGGGATGAAAAAAAAAAACGAAGACAAAAATGGAGAAATGAAATTTGCGCACATTTTATTTTCGCTATTGCCATTCTACCACGACGAGTGCTCCGATATTGTGATACTGACGAATGTGAGGGCCAAACCCCTCGGCTTTGATGATTGGATGTCGGTTATGGGGTGGTAGAAACCACGGTAAGGACAGATGGGGATGGCATTAGAGTGGTGGGTGAAATATCACACAGAATGTTGGTGGGTGGGATCGTTTTTATGTACCTTTCTGTTGAGCAGTCATGGCAGAGAGCTCTGAGGCACGTACGTTTTCCGGAGAACGTGCATGTGTACGTGAAAAGGATCGAGATTCAGGATAGCTAAGGCGAAGAAAGCGTCGAGGGAGTTTGAGTGTCTAGAGATAAAGGAGAAAGAAATAAAAGAGTGTTGCGATAGCGGGAAAGTGAGCAAAAAAAAAAATAAAGAAAAAAGGGAGTCCTTCACGGAGTTGACACAGAGAGTAAGCAAGAACGGTGTATCGCACATGCTTCACAGGATACATCAGCAGGGAGTCGTTTGCGGGTGAGAAAACTTTATGTGTGAGCTGGTTATGGTTTGCGAGAGCTTTTTCGCTTGCTGCGGTAACTCGTGCACGCTGGTAGATCCAATAGCCCATTCCTGCTTGTGTTGTATTTGCGCAGTTTTTGGTGCGTCTCCTTTTATATGTTACGACCGTTTGCAACATGGGGGAAGAATATAGCAATGTGACACTTGGCGGTGAAGCAAGGGTAAACTATACGCGTGTAACGATGAGCTGAAGGAAAAACTGAACCGGTGTATACACCGCTTCGATACCGCTACGCGAACCGGTGCGAGTGAGAGCAGTAGATAGTATTATTTCATACATGCCGATTCGTGGTCCCTCTATGTGAAATGGTACAAAAAATGAAAATAATACTTTTTCCAATCCAATGCGCGAATGTCACCAGCCTGCGTGTCATGTGAGCATATTGCAAAAAGGGAGTGTTCCGTCATTTGTTCACTTCGAATGATGGTGATGGCCGGCATTTTGTTTTTTGAGGCATCATGTTTAGCCAAGTCAACGACAACGTCTTTGGTTGGAGATTTTATGAAAACTATGAAGCGCTGTGGTAAACTTTGTTCATAAGTAATTGCGAAACCAAGCATCAATTACTTTAATACTGTGTATTTCTATTCCTCATTGCATGAGACATTTTCAACTCGTTGTTTGTAAGATAGCAAAATTGTTTTATATAAATGTTTGCCGTGTGATGCCGATAGTTCATAACGTTGAAATCAATATTGTATAAAATATCATTTTTGCACCATCATCCAGTTTCCAATGCATCAACAGCGGATGTCAATACTTCCTGTAATAAAGGATTGTCATTTTATGGACAAAATTGCTTACGAAACAATACGATTAAACTAAAATTTATGAAAACGCACTTTTACGACTATGATCTGTGTGAACGCCCAAGCATTCGATTTTTCGATGATGTCTGCATTTCGTCTGTCGATTCCAATTGGATGTAGGTGGCCATGGAGCCACCTGGTACGTATCTAAAATTTAACAACTTAGAAAAGGTATTACATTTTATTGACTTTTCACTTTCCTTTCGGAGTTGTTGACAATCTTGCCGCAGCATCCTTCCGTTTATAGTGAAACGCTGTACATTGAATTGCTCGAGGCGTAGATTTTTGAACTGCTTTCTTCGGAAGTACACGTTTGCGATAATAAAGTCCACGTCCAAAAAGGACGAAAAATGAAATCGTTGATACGCGATTGTAACGCACCAAAAATATTGCTTCATACCACTGGGCAATGTGCTTTTGGTTGGAACATAGTTAGCACCCGAACGCTATGTTTTGGTTTTACCTAATCAACCACCTCCAGCAATAAGAGAGACGTGAGTTGGTGGAGTTTGCTATCTAGTTCTAATTATGCTGACTTAGATGCTTTACTGTAATGTCTTAACTTTCCCGAATGGGGTGGACTTTATCATTGTCTTTTTTGTTGTTGTTGTAATAAAAAGAGCACGTAAACCGGTGCAAGATACTGCCATATTTGATGATTTCTTTTGGATTTCAGCAGAGCTCACTTGCTTCGGTTGGTAGAAAAAAGAAACACGGTATCTAGAAAGCACACGCGTTGGAAAGTTGATGTAAACTTTTCAATGAACGATGAATTTTTTTTGATAATTTAGTGTACATACTACTTTTCTCCATCCGAATGGTTGTAGATGATTGATTGTTATATGAGTTAAACAATTTTTAACTCATGTGATCTTGAGAACTCAGTCATTCTGCCGAG
Organism: Anopheles farauti No. 4; assembly: GCA_000956215.1. Classification (NCBI taxonomy): domain Eukaryota; kingdom Metazoa; phylum Arthropoda; class Insecta; order Diptera; family Culicidae; genus Anopheles; species Anopheles farauti No. 4. The sequence continues at coordinate 3,355 of JXWZ01001500.1, read as the reverse complement.
GTTGTGACTATCGTGCTATGGTTTACTATAAATTAATCAAATCACCTTAGCCTGTTAATCATTCCTTGGGTGAGTTCGTCAGGAAAATCGAACATTTAATAATGTTCCGGTACCATGATCCCATTCGAACCGTCTCCCCCTAGCGAGGAGTGACAGGGGGAGGAGAGGCGAGGAGAGCAAAAGTATGTGCTATCAAGAGGATGCAAACGTATGATAGAATAGTTTGAATATTTTTCTTGTGGAAACAAAACCAAAATTTTTATACCACATCTCATTGTTTGATTACAAATGAGCATTGAGGCGTACGAAAATGTATAATAGAGCCGGTGGTCTGAGGTACACAGAATGGTGCACAGAAATAATGAAATATCGAAAACTTTCCGAACCATTGGTATCCACCCCAGATTTCGTGCTTTTCTGATCTGCTACCTACGAACTCAATTTCAATCGTATTTGAAGCCTTTTCCAGTGGATTCGTGCTGCTCTATTTGGAAATAGTATTTAGTGTATTGGTTTCTTTAGTCGCTAACCCCTCGGCATAACGCGCCCCAACACCGTACAGATACTCCACTCAGTAGATGCTGGTGGATCATCAACACTACCACACCGATAAGACGCCGAAGGCCACATGTTGGCAGCGTATGCGCACACTCGTATACACAACATCAAGCTCGCGTTTCTGACATTTCGCGAATATATATGCTTTGATGGGTGATGGGTGAGAAAAATATACGCATATCCAAGTAACCCATGCAAGACTGAGCGAGTGGGATAGAATAATACCACATTTCAATAAGGGATACGGAGTGCGAAGAGGATTCGAGTGAGTGGAAGCGCGCAGTAAGCTGAAGAGAGAGCGTGCAATATAGGGTGAAAGGGAGCCCAAAAAAGCTCAACTCTTCTCGGACTCCGCGCTCAACCCTAGACGAACAACGAAAATTGGCAGAGCACATGGCTCTCCACGGTACATACCCGTGTCTTGTAGCTCAACTCGTATAGTATTTTGGTGTTATATAATCGACTCCTCGCGTTCTTCTTGGCTCCTGTATAGCGTCCTTTTTGTCCTTGATTCATTAGTGAACGCGGATTCTTTCGTATCATTTTTATGGGAGCCCAAGTTTTCTTTACGATTGTTTGTCAGACCGGCAGCTGGGAAAGGAACCCCGTTTTCCTGTGGCTTACTCCGTGTTCGGAGAAAGCAACATATTCCTCCATCCACAGGGTATGCTTATTGGCGGAGCTTTTCATTTCTATAAGGTCTGGCGGTCTATCCAGCTCGTCAAGTCCATCATAACCGGGGAAGTTCCCGAATGATAGGACAGTAGAGTTGTGTGGCGTCTTGAATTCTGCATTCCGTCAAACTTTGCTTGGACCTCGATGAAGACACATCCTACGGTGGAGGGTATATTTTTGAAATATAATGTTTTATGTTTTATGTATAGTATTTAAACCCGCTTAACGTATGTGCGAGTCACACAGTAAAACCACGCCTTTTTCGGATTGGTAAACTCGCAGAAAACACGGTCTGAAAAGTTGGATTGAGCATTTTTATTTGCCTTACTCCTTCCACGGCTTTGCGTCGGGAAGATATAGCAAGATATGCACAATGTGAAATAAAAATAGGATTTGTTGAATTCCGTGTAGTGTGTACATTTATTTATGATTTTTTTTTCTTTCCTTCTTTAGCATCCGTACTGTATGTCGCAAAAGTTGCAGGACGTGCCGCTTTACCATTGCGGAACTAGACGGGGAACCCACGAACTTTGCTCATCAGTGAGTATGAGGTAAATTTTTGTGGCCGTTGATGGTATGTGAAAAAAGTATACGAAGTGTGAAGACACCGAAAGTACGCTAATCAATAACGCTCATTAGTGTTATGCCCGATAACGTAATAGAAAAAGGAGATCAGGCATCGAAAAGGAAGTCAAACTAATACCTGTTGTTATGAGCTGTATGTGTGTTCAAATATATAATAGGAGTTTATATGTTTAATGCATGAACGATTGGTGATTTACATTCGATATTGCCAGATTAATTGTCATTTTGTCTGCATGTTGATCGAAGCCGAATGTGTCACTTTATTTGTAACTTGATGACAATTATAATCTTTTTCATCCTGTTCCCGTCCTTTACATTATCCAGTTACCAAAACAAGGATGCTCGAAGGTAACTGACTAAACGTCATTTGTATGTTAACCGTATTTATGTGATCGAGTCGGTACATTGTAGAAAATTTAATGTTTGCTAGTTCCTTTAAGCTTTAGGGAAAAACTCTTCTACAACAGTCTACGCAGATTATCTTCCTCCAAATGTTTTAAAATCTAACACATCCCAGCGATATTGGATAAGGTTTGATGGGATGATGGATTTCGCTTGTTACCCGTTGGAAGCTCTTGGGCGTGAAGCTGGTGTACTGGCTCACGAAACTAATTTATGGCCGTTATCAGTGTGTAATTGATATTTTAGAGGAAAATTAATAATTAACGCCTTCTATGGCTTCCGCGTCCAAGAAGGCTAAGATTTCCTGGCAACGGTTTTTAATGAAGTCGAACCAACAGAGTTACCGCCTACCGCAGCGAGATTCGAGGTAATATCGCAAGTTAATTGACTTATTCAAACACGTCAACATTGTCGTTAAGATTTCGGGCCAAACTCCTGGCACATGGCACTTTTCTGATGAAGTCTTATAAGTTTGATAGGAAATCGTGTCACGACTCGCCATGACGCTTTTTTGCGCAATGTAATGACGTAAGTGTAAATCAGATTCAGTTACGAATTAAACAAATGCCCACTGGCCAAGTTAGCTAAAGGGCAATTGATTTATGGAAAGATGAAATGATTATGTGTCACTAATAGCTGTTTGAATAATATTGCTCGATATACAAATATTGCTATTGCAAAGAAAAGGAATAATAAATATGGAGTGGAATAAATAAATATGGAATTTATTCATATTACACTCAGAATAAAAAAATAAAATCCCGATGTATAACAGAGTAATTATTTTGTTAGAAATGGTAACATATTGTTTTTTGAAATTTTGTCCATCAAACACAGTGTCCGCAAGTTTATTTTATCCATTAGTTTGCTTGATTTGTATAAAGAAGATCAATAATCCAAACAGTTTTCGTCCAGTTTTGAAATATAAACAAGAGAGGTTGCGCGAGGCGCATTAAGAGAGGCGCATTAACTATTTAGCGTTTTAACGTGGTGTGGTTTCTGTTTTTTATTTCAAAGCAATAAAAATGATATTTTAAGCTTCTGATAAGTTTTACACTACCATATTTTGCCAGGCGACATTGTTTTTTTAAAACAAATTTATTGAATTAAAAACATAAAGGACAACATTTTACTT
>JXWZ01001498.1:10000-39354 GCA_000956215.1 Anopheles farauti No. 4 | reverse complement strand
TCTCTCTCTCTCTCTGGTGCGCTCTCATTCGTCTACCGACAAACTGAACGGTGGAGCAGCGTTAAGGAAATCGAAAGGAAAAGGGGAGAAAGAAAAAAAAACGCTACCAACGATCAAGTTATTCACAACTCGCACCGAGTTCGGACCAGTCACGAAATCCGGGGTCGCTCGCAAGGAAGTGAACGTGTGAACGCTACTTCACGCCTCCAAAGGTGTACGGAAAGTGTAAAAAATTGTCGTACGCGTGTGTCGTTTCACAGTCACGAAGTGTCGTGGCCGTTCGCAGCATGTGAACGTTTGCGGTGGGCTGGTAAATGGGTCAACCTGGAGAGGGTTTTGTCCCGTCAAAAGGAAGTCGCTGAGTCGTCGTTGATATGACGGTGAGTGAGCTTTGCTGTTGCCTATGATGCCAACCGTGCGTCGTCATCCCGTGCGGTCACCAAAGCGGAGCAACATCTTCAACGGGTGGAATTGATTTTCCCCGCGTGCGTGTCGCCCGTCCGCGTCGCGCTGCAGTAAGGACGTGCCAAGCGCCAAGGGCCAAGAAATATCCCGCGAGAGAACAACAGAGCCAGGAAGAGTGGTATAGTGGAGAAAAAAGAGAGACACAGCGCGCGCCTGAGAGAGAGAGAGAGAGAAAGAGAAAGAGATATCCCTCACTCACCGCACCAGGACACGGAAGAAAGGATATGCTGTAAAAGCGGCCGTTCAGGGTGCTTTGGGTGCTCTTCCGACTGCACAAAGGAATGTAATTTTTAAGCCAACTCCCCCCCAAACTTGACCCACCACTCACAACGGGTTGCGTGTTTTGTGTGCGGGTGTTTTTCCGGGCACACCAAAACTAGTGTTGGTGTGAAAGTTCGTCTCTCTATTGGTGTTGTTTTATTTTTGTGGCGTGACGAAAGCGAATCTAAACGTGCGCCGCGTTAGTGGGCGATGTAAAGGTACCTCAAAGGGTTATATTTATCCCATCTTTAGGCTCGATGGTGGAAATTTTGTGATTTGTTTGTTCTTCAATTTGGTGAGACTTTTCCTCATCATTACATTGATTGCTGCTGAACTGTTCGAGTGTCGGAATAAAGTTCTCTCGTAAGCCGTCTAATGCCCGGATCGGAACACAAAGGATGCACCTCAAGGACGAATCAGACGCCAGCCAGGCCAACGTTACACTCTTTGTTTGTTGCGGAACGGTTAGGTTGTGGTGAAATTTCGATTTCACTCTCACGTGGAATGTGCGAATCTGCGCAAGGATATTTTCATTTTAAAAGCATTGTAGAAACCTCACTTCCTGGTCGTTTGCTCCAGCGTGCGCGAGGTTAACATTTCAATGGATTCAATTTTCGATTCCGCGGTGTCGAGGGGCTGCCGCGAGCTGTCCAGAACACGACCTAAGTCACGTAGGCCCAAATAAATCCTATTCCAAAGTGTGGCGAAGAATAGGGGAGAGGGGGAAGGGGGGAAGGGTTCATGGAGAGACATGGCGCCTCTCTCCACCCGAAACATCGAAAGTTAAGAGAGAAGTGTGGGCTGAGTGTGAGCGAGAAAAATTCCGGAGAGCATCCTCCGGTGGGTGGTGTAATTTTCGTAAACAAAAGTCGGAGATAAATATTTACTTCTCCCCGCCAGCGTGTTTTTGTCCACACGACGACAACGCCAATGACGACGCCCCTTTGGATGGTGGGTCTTTTTTCCTGTTGCAACGTCCGCGTCTGCTGCACCGGGCGGAAGGCGATTATTCCGGAATTTGGCCCACTATGAGCTATTAAAATATGACGCTCCGATTGGCGAAGAAAGCTGGCAGTCGGCGAGCGATATCGAAAAGGAAAGTAAAGTCGGTTTGAGTTTAGTGTTCCCCCCTACTCCCGCGAAAAAAGAGACACCTTCCCGGTTCGACGTAACCGATACCCTCACCTCCTGCCATACCGTCGTGAGTCACGCATGGAAAGGACGAAAATGCGTCGCCATTTGTTGTGTCGCGTTCGACGTAGTTTCCTGCCGCAGCCAAAGGCAGGATATCGGCCGCTTGTCGCACGTCCTGCGACGCGTAAAAACTTTTCAAGGCCAACCGAACGATAACGGTGGGCGGCTCGGGGTGAACTCAGCCCCCTAAACCTCATCATTCCATGATTAACTGGGTGTGTGTGTGTGTGTGTGTTTTGCCGTAAACAAGCTAAATGAGTTGCGGTACGATAATATTGACAAAATTCAGTCATCCGGGAGCAAATTATAAATAGCAGTTTTATTTTGCCTCGCCCCATCAAGCACATTGCTTTGGGCGTTTTTTTTTTTTGGGCGACCTTATTGAAAGTGCTAGGCTGATAGGCGCCCCAGTTGCGGATGTGTTGATACTTTCCACCAAATCCAAACAGTCCGCACCCAACAGGAATGGGGATTGATTGCGCGGGAAAGATAATTAAAATTCCTGCCCGCCAATCGGCAGCGGACGAAGGGATTTTCCGCATCGCCCTTGTTCGCCGGCAGCCCGGCAGGGCCAAGTTGTAATTATCGATTACAACATTCGCTCAATTAAGTACCGCGATAACGATAATGAACCACCGTCTGCAGTGAAAACAAAAAAAAACGGACGTATCTTATCTCACACGAGCACCGTGTAATGCGTTTATCTCACTCTCTTTTTTCATTCCCTCCCCCTTCGGGTATGCCCTTCGCGATGTGTCTGGGATTAGAATCGGACTTCGGATTCCGGTTCGATAAGAAGGGAGCGTTGGAAATTGTTGAAACTTTTGTTTACCACCGCCGCGCACCGCGCTAGACACGAGCGTAGCAAAACAGCTGTTTCGGGGCTGATAAAACGTTGACAACACTTGACGTTTTCCGTAGGAAGTTCGCTTCAATGTCGTGCAACCTTAATAAAAAAAAAAAAGAAAAGAAAACCCCTTCGAATGTGTCACCGGCATGGGGCAGCACCACGGTATTAGCTAATACCCCGTCTCCGGGCCCGTATCGATTGTTCTGGGGGTGCTGTTTGTTTGGCGAGTTTGCGGGTAATTTAATACCGTGCTAGATTACAAACTGCAGTACGCCCCGCCTGGGCGGGCGGGTGTACTTGAGCGAGCGAATAATAGTTAAACGGCACGTTTCGTCATGACTATTAATAGCGTGCACTTTTGTGTGTTGCATAGTTTGCGAGACCGATGGAGATGGGGCGGGGAAGAGAAAGAGAGAGGATGGCACCCAAGTGTCCACGTACGATTGTTGATTCCGGGCTGGAACGGATGATGCAACGATCGACGAATGCCATTTCTTTTCCACCGTTGATCTAAGACGGTCTGTACATAACACTTGTGCGATAGATTAAATTCAATCAATTTTTAGCTTAATTAGACGTCGGAGATTTGTACGATTTCCCTCCGGCGGGTATGCGAAACTCATGAATATGCAACAGCGGCGAACAGAAGAGCGATGAAATTTCGTTCGAAAGAAGTCCTACGACTGTGGGTGATGCAATCAACGTTGATTACTCCCAGCAGCAACAAGAAGCACCACCAACACAATAACAACTTCTGTTCCTTCCGTCACCCAGTTTGCCGAGCGTTGGAAAGGAGCATCTTGCTGACGCTGCATCCTGGACTTTCCGCCAGCTACCAGCACCAGCTTTCGACTGCATCCGGTCGCTGGTTTATGTTTACGAAAAGCGCAACGTATCCATCGCATGCGCTTCGGAAGGAACGGAATGGGAATGCTAACAAAGCACCAAGCGGCAGGCTCGAGCGAAAAGAGTATCTTCTTACATCGGTGGAAGAACGCTTGAATGCAAAATGATGACGTCCGGTCAGGGTACGATCTTCGCTGGGTGATGGGTCGGGCGATCTAGAGTGGAGGCCATCCGATTGAGGAGGAAAATGGTGTTTGCTTTTTTCTGTTTCCTTTTTTGCAACACTATAAATAGCGATCGGGGACTGTACGGCGCAAAATTATTGCTACCAATTGAGGGTAAAGTGAAACATATTGGAAGCGAATTGATGCGAGAGACATCATCATCTCGCTGGCCGTTGTCCGCCATATTCTCCCTGGGGCCGGGCCGGGCTGGGCATGCCAAAATTAATAAACAACCGCCCGAGCACCCGAGAACCGCGAGACGGAACGATGTTGTGCATTTCTGCTGGTTGGCCGTAGAGGGGCGGGAATGGTTGAAGGCAACGTTGAAAAGCGATCCGGTTTCGTTTAGAAGATGGGTTGAAACTGAAAGTCATCAAATGCGCAGATGGCAAACGCCTGGCATCCCGTTCGGTGCGTTGTGTTAGGAATGCAAGTTAAATTAACAGCTGATCGGTTGATTTATTTCAATGCGCGTTTTGTTCTCGCTGGTTTTATATAGTTGCGAAACAGCTCCAGAGCTATTAGTTTCGAGAGCAATAAACATTGCTATAACATTAGTTCAGAAGCTCTTAATACAGCCTCAGTGAGACTCAGCTCCAACACGCTGAAAGTGATCACTGAATTCGCAATGGATGAATGTTTCCAGTATACGTTTTTATTAGCAATTTCGACAAGTAATGAGGAATAAATAGCCTGCTCAGTAAAAAATACAAAACGGCCTTTTTTACGGAACATAATGTTTAATGTTTTTAACTTTTGTTTGAATTTTTATAAAAACTTTAAATAATTTATTTTACATTTCGCCAAAAATTGATACATAAAAATTAAAACATAATTTTGATATAATTTTTATATTATTTTTTACAAATTATCTGTAAAAAAAACTCATTTATAGCGATTGAAAATCCATCCATAAAAACGAGACACGCATAAGAACTACGACAGTTTTTCAAATATATGTCAAATTTCTCAAATTAGAATACAACTCAAAATTTCTGAAAATTGTACCATCTTCTACCAAATTATACCAGATTTTGCACCTAATTGAAAATTGACATTTTCTAAACACAATTTAGCTGCTGTGTTTAACGCATTAGTTTGAATATTTGCATCGATTTGCTGGAATTTTATCTTTCAATCGAACATATGAACTGGTTTTGTTTGATCTGGTGAGATTTCTTTGCAATTTAATGGTTCCAATTTCAGTAACCATGGGAAATGTTAAGTAATTAATTTTAAACGTTACAATCGATCTTGAACAACAGTCACCCTAAATGCACCCCAAACGAACTGGCGGTTGATAAAACGATAAAGAAACGACAAGTTTGGGAATGTAAGAGAAACACCAAAGAAATAAAAAAAGAAATTATGAAACATGTTTATCTTTAAAGAGATTTCCATTGCAGGATTTCGTCATATTTACGCTTGACTAGCACGATATTTAACATCATACTGGAGAGACTCTCATGTCGAAGTGCAATAACGATGCATGAACACAATTTCATGTCATATCTTACTGACGTCCGCAAGAGAGTTTAATTTTATCTCCTTTGTCACATAGTACATGAAAGCCAACCCAACCGAGCACTTTTTCCTCTGCCAATTTGGAATTTGGGTGATCCTGTTGGCGGTTTCTTGCGCGGCCAGATTTAACTTTACTTTATTGGCCATGCTTGTGCAGTTTATGGTGGTGGCATTTTAGCCGGCCGGCTTTTGGAGCGCGTGAAACGGGACCGGTATTCCGAAGGCCGCCGGAGAATGAAATCTTCGTTCAAGCGCGCTCGCGCGCACACACACACACACACTGCCATCCCGTGGTACACGCTGTTATTATTGCGTCTCCCCGGTTGCCGGTCGGAAGAACTGGACAAACCGGTTCGACAGACCGATACTTTTTTCGTCTCTTTTTTTGGGGGGAGGTGAGATAAAGCAGGTAATTTATTTAAATAAATACTGATCGTTCATCTCGTTCGTACGGGATATGAGGTGCGTGGGACGGCGGTTCTATCTGACGGTGGTGTGCCTCTTTCCTGCTTACCTCAACATTGGCACCGGAGAAAAGAAGCTGACAAATTGCGTTGAACAAGAAGCATCCCGTGAGTGGGTTAAAAATGGTATTGCATGGTTGGTGGAATATTCCAGAATGGTGCTGCGTTACCAGTTGGATGCAACCTGTGCTGCGTACAGAGTTAAATTCAATTCTCACGTGGGCATATTTAGCTTCTTTCACGTTAAAATTACTCCGCTGAATATCGAAATTTTTATAATTATAATTCTATCTTTAATTGTGCACCAGTTTTGGATGTGTCTTTATCGGATGTTTTACAAATTACTTTTCCTTTCTAATAGAATCCTTCGCCCAACTATGGTGGCCCGTACTTTTGTTTAGTTTTTCACATGATTTATGACAGTCCCACAGGGGCTTCTCCAATCAATTTCTCTCCTGACAGCAATTTTGTTTGTCATAAAGCGTGCGTGCGTGTCATGAACCGTTTACGAGAAAGAAAAAGTCAAAGAAACGATCATGCTTGTCAGCACGCGAAAACGATGATTTGGATGCCATTTTTCCACCTGAACGAACGAGGAACGGTCCCACAAGAGGGGGCGGACACGTGCATTAGATCCCTGCGCTGATTTATTGCAATCTGATTGTAAAACTTTTTAACGATCCTTATTGTGTGTGCGCCCTTTGGTGGTGGTGCTTTTGCTTTTCAAACCCTCCGCAGATCGAAGACAGCAGCAGCGCGCACACACCATCGCTCGTAAAGTGACGTTTAATGAACATGCAAAGTTGCCTTTCAATAAAGTCCTCAACTCTGTCTTGCCTGCGACATTGTGGTGCAATATAAACACGGCTGTAACGGGCACTTGGCAAGAATATTCATGATTAATTCATTTTTTTGTCCCCACCGCGAAACAACGGTGGGAACTGGAGCAATGAACTGCGCTATGTCAGTCCCCATCCGCCATTCGCCAACCAGCTGTCAATGTCAATGTTCTACCGTTCCGCGGGGACGGTAGAAATCAATATTAAAATATAGTTAATGTTTGCTACTCTTGCTGCTGCTGCTGAATCATCAACCGGCTCATGTGTGACCCAGTGGACGAGTGACTTAGGGAGCAAAAAGAATAACACCCAAAGCAAGTCGGTTGATGGCGTATGTAGTGAACAATTAGTATCCGACCGACCCCTTGCGGACATTCGAACACCACAAACGTCGTACGTCTCGAGCGTTGCACTTTTGCTCTCGTTTTATGAATATGAATGAACGTCGAGCGGAGCGGGACTTTGATGTGGGTTGTGACAAGTTGAAGTTTTTGTGCAAAATTTGCCTTTGCCTTTTCCGTGTTTTCTATCCCAGGGAAGGGTGGCTAGAAAGGTGTTTCATTTATTTTTTTCATTTTCGTTAAAGATATGACGAAATCAGCCTTTTATTGCATCGTATTTGACCATTAGCATCTTCCGAACGTATCATTGTTGGCGATGCGTGATGTAATTTGTCTCAGTAGGCTGTGAAACATCCATCTTCACGCGTGTGTCCACCCACTCCGCTGCAAAGGGTCGTCTCTCTCATTATCGGTTGCGTGCTGTAGTGGAACGAACAGTAGGCATTGGATTTGCCGGTGACAATGAGATTAGGCAGACGTATATCCTACCTTCAATTAGTCCGTGACCCTGAAGAAACCTATACTTAAAGGGGCTCCTGGCGTTGGCAACAAGTTAAATGGTGAGGTAGTGAGTGCTGCTTGTGTGGTAAGAATGTTACAAACACCCGGTAAGGCTTCTCCGGGGAACATTCGTTAGTTCACACAGTCTACTGAGCCACCCGTCATTAGGTGTCTTTATCGATTTATTGAATCCTCAAATAGTTTGTTCCAGAACGCTGCATCAAGAACGTTGTACTAATTAAACTTTTTTTCCTTTCTCTCTCTCTCTCCCTCTCGCTTTGGTCCTTTCAGATCCACTGGACCGGATCCAACGTAGCGGAGCGTGTCGGGGATCCTACCTCATCTTGAGTGTTTGGAGTGACTAGAAACCGCCTGGAGCGGGTTGCAATTTCGCTTGCCTGCACTCATAAAAAGTGGGCACCAACCGTTCGCCGCAAGAAAAGAATGTGTTTGCGTATGCACAACGGACCAATAAAACCGAAACAAGAGGCGGCACGTCGGCCATAAGGAAAACCGAAAACTCAACAACAACTGGCACTAATCCGTGTTTCGCACTCTCACTTGCGGTCGCGAGAATCGCGAGTTTCATCGTTCGTATATGTCTGTGTGTATGTGTGTGGTTAGTGCGCCGAATCGACCCAACAACTGCAGCTCTCCCAGAAGCCATTGAAGCTCCGGAGCAGCGGAAGCCGAAAGTTGCCGTGTGACAGAGTTCGCTCATCATCGATTTCGGTCCCCAACCGCGGTCGACGAAGTCGTGGGTCGTGTAAACCAACCAAGCCTCCACCGTCGGCACGCGAGAGAAAGAAAGAGCTTACGGCCGTGTGTATTTGTGTGGTTGTACGGTGGGCGAGTTTTTGAAACAACAAACTCCGAGTGCACAGAGACGCGAAACGGAAACGCAAACCAGCTCCGGCCCGGCGCGGCGCGGTTGTTAGTTCGTTCTGGTCAGTCAGCTCGACACTTGCCGCCGTGGAAGCGAGCATCTACACCCGAGACTAACGAAGCGACGCCGTACGCAACGATAACTGCGTAGTTTTTAGTTCGTTCGCAACCGGCAAACCGCTTCACCCGCTTGCGAACAAGAGACTCAGTGCACGGAGTCCGTCCGGAATAATCAACGCATCAGCAGCCGCACCCTTCTTCGTCGGATACCAAGGGCATTCCGTGTGCGCGGGCTGACTTCATTAAGCCAATTGTGTGATACGAACGGCGCTGGTGCCAAGAACAAGTAACCAGCGCGAGCATCTTTTTAAGTGAACAAATCGCCGATAGGGGAGCGTCTGTCGGTGACTTAGTTGGTTGATTGGTTGTTTGCGGAGAAGTACGCTCGACGTTGTCCAACAAGAACTGGAGCACCGGGTGGGACGTGTTCAACGCTAGCCACTGAGTAGTGTAGCAGGTGTTGCTGCTCGTGAGGCAAGCAAGAATCTCTCTGACAAAAAGAAAGTGATCGCGTAGTGTGATCCTACGGCATTCGAAAATCTCTTACGTGTTCTTAGTGGTAGTGCGGCGAATCCAAGTATAGTAGTTCCCTTCCCGAGCGTATCCTCGAAACCTCAACTCGCACAAACTCGCCTCGATTAGTCCGAACCGTCAAAAAAAAAAAAAAAACACTCCCACTCAGAACACTCGGATCACCCGTCTCGGGGTCTTGTGTCCCAGCAAATACGCGCGATCGTCACTCGGGTCGTGCCTTAAATCTGGGGCAACGCAGGCGGTTCCCATGCTGAACTACCGCCTCGTCTCGACGCACTTCCTGAAGCAGCCATAGATTACGCGGCCCATCACCGCACCAGCACCAGCGGGGACCCCCCAGCGAAGGTCGTAAAAATGTGCAGAGATCGGGATATGTCCCTTCGATGAACTCGAGCAACGAACTGCTGCTGTGTTGTGTTGTTACTCTATTGTGTCGCGGCGCACGTAAACGCACGTTGTTAGTTGGCGCGTGTCGAGCAAACGCAGAAGAGCGGAGCGAGCGGTACCACGAGAGTGAGTGAGTGCGGTGTGAGTGTGCGCGCGCGTGTGTGTTTGTGTGTGTATGTGTGAGTGTCGGCGAGAGTGTGAGAGAAAGTGGGCAGAACGAGAGGGTGAGAGTGTGCTACTACATCACAGCTTTAGTACAACATTAGCTTCATACTACAATTACTACTACGCCTGCAAGTACACCCGACGACGACCACTATCACCACTACTACTGTGTTAAGTAGACGAGTATCTCGAGCAAACAACGCCTCTCAACCAACGCCGGTAGTAGCTTGATGTCATCTGAGGACATCACATCCTTGGCGAGACAACTTTTGAAGCCGAAAACGTCCGTGCGTTTCGAAGATCCAGTGTAGATCAAGATCCTGGCCAACTTCGGCGCGTGTGTTTGGAAACGATAAAGCAGAAAACGTGCTTCTAGCTTCTGGTTTTTGAGCCGGTTCCGCAGATCTTCCCATCGCATCGGGGCAACACGTGGTGCTGTGTGCTATCTCATCCCGGACCAGCGGGTGAGCAACACGCGACACGACCGGAACGTGCTGCTGTCGCTACGGGGTCGCCCTTCCAGCCGCGAAGATTCCACCCAAAATTGAAGCATTTGCCAAAAACTGCTGGGAAACTGTAACCGCTTGCGTGGTAAGTAGCTCGCACAGGATGAGATGGCCGATCCACTCACCTGCTGTTTATTTGCCTACGGTCGCACGATCGAGAGACGAGAAGCTTACGCGAAAGGGTGGTCCGGTTGATTTACCCCCATTGAACCTCGTCATTGAACGGTATTGACCTTCGGTTGGTGGATTTTGGGGCGGCTGCCAACCGGATGGATTATTGTTAATCAACCGTGCACAAATACGGCCTAATAGATCCAGCCAGTTTGATATGATGCAACGAACGAATTGGTTAGGATCAGTGAAAAATAGCGAAAAAATTGTTTCTTTTTTGCCGCAATACACCTTTTACACATCCAGGAGCAAAACAATTGATCGTAATTAATCCATCTCGGTGATGGTTTATATGTTTCAAACCATAACCAAGCGCAACAACAACCGTTTTGTTGTCGCCAAAGTCGTCATTCCCGCGGTCAGTGCGGTGGCAAAAATTGGTGCGGTTTATTTTTAGCCCAACCGGCGGCGGCGGAGGCCCGCAGTATCATCAATCCCGGCCCGCTCTGGCACTTTACAGCGCCGAGGCATTTTTTTTCCTCGCGTCTCTTAATGTCGTTCGCCCGGTTTGTTTTCGTCCATTTAACGCAGCGCCAGGTTATGGCGGCCGATGGTGTTTGTTTTGCTCGACTCGAAATGCGCCAAAATCGTCGTTTCGGCAGTACAAAAGCCCCTCGGTCGCTTATCTGACCGGACCGGCACGGACGGGAACCGTGTGTTCGGCGCTGGCGTCTTGTTCTTTTTGTGTGCGTTATTATTATTATTTTGGTGTATAATTGTAAACAAACAACAACCTCCCCCTTAGACGGGCCGGGTGGGTGATGATATGATGCATGATGCCGGTCGTCTTTGCGACGAGAATGTTTGGTTCCATGCGGTTGCGGAAGGTTTTGGTTTGGGAAACACGATCCGTGTTCGAATTAGAAAGACAGTGCTTGTTAGAAACGACGGTGCGATGGATCAATCATTCGGGAGATGATATTTGAGGGAAATTTTTGCAAATTGAGATGAAGCTTTGAAGGAGTATCAGTCTTTGAACCATTCTTACATCATCTAAAACTGTAGTGAAATTGTAAATAATCACGAAAGAATGGAATGAAACACACACATTCCGACCATAAGTTTCCTATTCGCCTGTTCGAATGCTCCCGAAACACTTCATCAAATTGCTTTTCGAGCGACCGGTGTTCTATAAATAAAGTAAAAATGCAGCGGCCGCTATCGACGACGCCGGCTGGAAGACATTCCATCATCATTGAAGATTACCGAAGCGAATGCGCGATCGGACGGTTTGCGAAAAAATAGAAGAAAAACGTTTAGTTACGTTTTCCCAAACGTTAAATAGACTAGTGCTCGAATGATGAGCTGACCTTCGGACAAACTGCACGCTAGAAGAGGTTTTTTTTTATTAATTCTGCCATGCTTCATTATGCACACCATCCACGCCTTTTGAGGTTTTTCCCTTTCTCTCTTTCATTCCTGATTCATCATGGATGCACCTCCAAATCTGTGCGTAATATTTACACACGCGCTAGAATCTTTCTCCTTTGGTGCCGAACGGCAGATCGTTTCGAATGACGTGCTCGACGTTCGCATGACTAGCCGTGAATGGTATTTTTACCAAAGCAAGGGGGATAAAAAAATCAAGCCACCCCAGCAATCTTTCGTCTCCTGTCGTTTCGTGCCGACGGCCATTTGGTCCTTTGAGTCGGATTTTGACACATATTCATACCAAACACACACACCACACTCCCAGCGGGATGCGGAGGCATCACGGAACGGGCGGAATGAGGAATTTGTGGCCTTTCTGACGCAAGCTCTTGGCCCGCAAGACTCATTTCATTTGCGTTATTTACATTCTCCCACCACCCCCCCCAACCTCTTTTTCCTCGCTCTTCGTCAAGGGGTTTGAGTGGTACTTTATGTGTGTCCGGTGATTAATAATGCACGCTGTGAGTGCGGTGTGTGAAGGATTATTTTGGGAATATGCCCAAACTGGGTAGCTCTTTTCCATTTGGTTCGTTCGGTAGTACTTCCACCGGTGACGATGATGATGGTGATGAATGTAAGATTGAGCTGTCCGTCCTCCAAACAGAGGCGTGCGATACATATTTCAACGACGAAATGGTTTAGTGGCGATGAATTAAAGTTTGTTCGCTATTTGTTTGTATTATCGATTGACGCGTGCGACGCTTCATTAGTTTTTTTTCTCTTGGGAATGTGTCATGGTTGCTCTGTTATGTATAAATAAACACTTATCGATTTCGCTGTGAAGTATCCATCAAATTAAATATTTTGTTCGACCACGCTTAACAAACAAATTTCGGACTTTTTACTCATGTATTATTGCTCGTTTTGTTGAAACTACTTCTGGAGATTATACGTTTGATATTAATATGCTTAACAGATATGTCTCTAACAGATTCTGACGGGTCTGGATTTAAAAATTTAGCTTCAGTCAAGCTCGCTTCAGTTTTTTTTTTGTGTTGGGTTGCGAATTGCACAGCTGTTAATTATGACGACTGTCATTCGTGACGAATTGTATAAGATTTTTAAAAAATGTACTAATTCGTACTAATGATCGTGACTTATTAGCACACTAATTCATACGAATTTTGTTAACACCCTATTTTTGGTGGGACTGATTCAGCTTAGCACACTACGAGTTATAAAAATAACATATTACTATTTTTAGGAACAATTTCGGAGCAAATCCAGTCCATTTTCAGTGAGCATATAAACCATGTTTTATCTTGCTGCTCTTATCCTTCGCTATGCAGAATAGCTGGTGGTAATAAAGATTTCGCTTTTAATTGCTTTGACATGGCATGAGTCACGAATCGGCATTGCCGAGGTGTTAAGTTCATGATGAAATGATAAGCACACCTTTAGTATCGTTATTACGATTGCTATTTATTTGCACATTTTTCATCTCCGCCCACAACGCACCAGGCACGCTATGCATGTGTGGGAAAAAGAAATTGTTCGCACCGTGGTTTCCAACCGCCGGGTGAACCGGGTACTATGGCTATCGGACGGTTTTATCAGTTCAATTAGCTTCTGGCTCCAATCTCCGCTTCCGATGTAGCTTAATTAAAAAGTTTTACTGTTTCCCTCCACCCGTCAGGAGGGTTCAGCAGGCAGGAGTTTCCATGGCACTGACATCGCGCAACCACCTAATCATCGATCAATGATCTGATCTTTGAACGGTGGCGAACGGCAATCGGGGGAACACCCAGCACGCGGGAGGCAAGCAAAGGAAGCGTGCGATCAATGTAAACAAATGTGCGTTCACCGTCTCTGATAAGAAACGATGAAATGTCGTCAGCCGTGTGTACAGCTGGGTTGGCTGATGATTCCATCCGTGAAAGTGTTTTCCAGTTTTGCCACTCCGTCTGGGCGTGTTAGGGCGTGAGAAAATGTGGGGAGCACCGGGAGAGAGACTCCTTTCGGTGATCGTCTATTGGGATTCCGCGGTGTCACGTCGATGCCAATGTCGTAGAACACTGACACCGAGGAAATTGGCTACGTTTGAACGTACCTACCTGGTCACCCGCGAAGGTGCTAACTCTCGTTGTCTCCATTCTTCCCGCTCGCCCGATTTGCGGTGTGAATCAGTTCGGTCGAGATTAAGTCGGTGCGGTACCGTTCATTCTGGTTGCCACTGGTGTACAAACACACCGCGAAACGCGCTAGTTGGACTTGCTAAATGGCATGGAACAAGCAGCCGGCTTCGAGGTCTAGCGAAGATGCGTTTGCGTTGGTGTACGCGAGTCGAATGTTGTTAGCGCTTATCACGAATCATCTCCATGCGAAACGGGATTATGACGGTCGCTACGGCTACGGCTCTACGTTCCCATCACGTTAGCACTGCTGTATTTCTGCAGTAGGTGAAGGTGTGGGCACATGTATGCTAACAGCATAGTTGATAGTCTCGATTGCAAGTGATGATCGCCGTTTTTGCCACCATCGAGGTGTAATTGTTTAGGGTGAGGCGAGCTGACTTCAAACAGAGATCAAATCCTATTCGGGATCGATCCGGATTATGGTTTGGTTCATTTTCTAAAATCAATTCTGATTGCTTGTTACTTACAATCATACAAAACAAAACAAAAAAAGTACGTCCACACCTCTTCCTACAGATTGAAAGTCCTGTAATGTTTCAGAAATAGGAGATCGTGATTTCTAGGGATCTAAGTAATAATTAATCAGGGTTAGGATGTTTAACTTAAATTATGACTTATCCCAGTCTTCCTAGTCCAGATCGAGGCGAAGATCCAATATGGATTAATGCAGAAACAGATGGAATCCAAGAATATCTTGTTCTCGGTTCCAGGTCCAGTTTCAAATACTAATCACTGAAATACTGATGCCATATATTTGCGCGTAAATTTATCCGAGACCGTTTTGCCCAGATCGCGATCGGACATACCTGGATTGCTTCTGATGGACTTCCCGATCTCGAAGCTGACGGTTGGCAGTTCCATTTTTGCGTTTATTTTCAAGCTTCCGAGTCATCGCCAAGGGGAATTCTTAGGATTTGATAACACGCCGCACAGTTTTTTTTTAGGAAAATGCAACACTTTAGCCAGCTTGAACGCGGAGGACGATGGATGTTCCAAGTTACTATGCACGATTTTATGTCTACGCTCCTCTAGCGATCTGACTGTCTCTAAAACAGGAGCACTTCATGAACTGAAAAAATGCACTGTCATTTTTGTAGCCTTCAAATAGACGTCAAAAGTTTCCGTAAACATCTATTAGGAGCGCTGTAATAAACCAAAGTGTTTATTCCGTTACTAAGTGGGACATGCTTTATATTCAAACAAATATTGTATTATTATATATTATATAGGAAATATTACTCACCATATCTAAGGATCTAGCAACCGGAACGTATCGGAACCAAATTTTACAATTCGCGTAGGCATCTGGAACATCCCTTATTCTTCGATCGTTTACGAGATCACTCTTGGAAGGATACTTACCCCGATAGAAAATGCTTCTTCAAATAGGCTGTTTCCCGTAAGCCAATCGCGATCACCACCGCCCGGTTGGATTCCTTTCCCCGGCGAGGGAAAGGAAATGGCGTTTTAATTGTGAAGAAACCGTGTTGTTTACTATCCAGCTGTTTTGTTTACCTACGGCGAACGGTAACGCGCACCGTGTTCTTCTCCAAGCGACAATAACAACATCGCTATTTGAACGATTTCTGTCAATATTTGGTAGGGCGCGTAGAGAACCGACCCGTTTTAATGATAACCCGCACGAATTAATGCACGGATCCGATCGTCGATGCTTTGTGCGGGTTGCTGCTGAAGAAATGGAGAGTACTTAGATGGTCTGATCTGATAGTTTTTGAACTTACGAGACAAAGCGACTCGTTCTACTAATGTCAATGCGTCTGACAAGTGGTACGAAACAATGTAAGCCTGCACATTCACTCACACGCGCGCGAGCGTTCCTGTTTCCCCGCGATAAGCGTGACAAGCTGTGGTGATAATAAAAGCACAGGTCCGCTGTCACTCCTCCCCCTTCCCCCGAAAACCGCAAGAAATCAACCTACGGTGATCTGGGTTCGTGCGGGAGGGAGGGAGATGCCCTCTCAGCTTTGTCTGTCTGTCGGAGAGCGCAGATGAGAGAATCTGTGGTTGTGCCGCTGAACTCGCTTGTGCCACTATAAAACAGAACTCGGGTGTCTCGCGTGCTCCCACAAGTTTTGCAACCGGCATCGTAAGCGGTTCCCCACGCGATAGTGAAGTGTGTTCGAACGCATCCGTTACGACTTTTCTGCTTTCTTACAAACCTGCAGCTAACCTCACAAACGCATAACCGTTGCACAGGTGCAAATAAGACGAAGCTAGCAGCTTGGAAAGCGACATCAAGTGTTAAGACGTTAAGCCTATCCCAGCAGGCGCGGTGCGGGTGTTATGAAATGTACTAAGAATAAAGCTCAAGGACTTGCCGCGCAGCCGCACGCCGATTAAATAACGCAGTGGAAAAGTGTGAAACTCGAAAGCAAGCACCGAAGCGAAGATGCTGTGCGTACAGCCGTCGGATCATGTGGCGGGCACGAAGGGATTGATCTACAAACTGGCGCACGCCTGCCACATCCGTCAGTGGAAGAGTAAAGTAAGTTCGTGCGAGCATGGATGGAATGGAAGATTCCGCTGGCAAGTTGAAACAGGGGCAACAAGATTTGTCACCGATACTGGCGAGCGCCAAGTGGTGCAGGACTTCGACTCAAGTGGTTTATTACACGAAGAAAGTTAAAATTATCCGGGCTTCGGGAGACTTCCGGTGCTTTTGTGGACCGCAGAGAGCGCCGATCACATCATCCCGGCGTGAAGTGGGCAGGATCTTCGGGAATGCCATGTCACGGGACACTTCTGCCACCCGCTGACGGAAGACAGTTTCTGTGTCAAGTGCTGTGTGATTGAAAGGAACCGTGACGTGCGATAGCTCACTCGGTTAGGGGATGATCAAAGCATAATAGTTTGATAGTTTGAATTGTCTCGCGTTTGTCTGCTCCAGAACTAGCTTGTACTGTGTGTGGAGATATTAAAGAACACAATGGAATACTATCGGAGCACGTTCTCGAAGTTCGAGAAGTCTCCCAATCGCCTTTTCAAACACCGCGCCATCGCTGATCGTTATCCTGCGCCCACAACCGAATGACGGATTATCAACGCCCAAATGATTGACCGAAAAATGGCCCGAATTCGGAAGATGCCTTCGTCGCGATTATGACGCGCCGTCGTGCCTTGGGAAAACAATAAGACGATAAGGAAGGCAAGGCAGAATGGAACCGCGAAAACAATCGCGCGTGCCAAAAGGAGATTTATTGGCTCAATCCATTCCTTTGGAGCGGGAGAAAAGGGGGTACTATTACTTCGTTTTTTTTTTATTGCTTTTGACAGTTTAAAAATACCTTCGCCCATTGCTGTCACCCATCTATCTTATTAGGTGTCTGATAAGGTGCGTCCGATGCTTTGAGCCGATAGCAATTAACGACGTCATTTAGTTAAGCGATACGGGTTGACAACAACGGGGGGCACCTTCGCTCGATCTCGAACGATCATAAACCTTAAGTGGGGTGAATATTGATACGTTAATCTTTGCAAGCTTTCTGCTACCGGACAGGGCCGAGATCTTCTCACGTCCGTCCCGTCAACCAAGCGGGATCGTGCAGCTGTAAAGCTGTCCCGTTGTCGCAACGGTACCCAACTAGATCGGACCCTTTATCGAACGTAATCACGTACACACCACCCTCGGCTCGCCATGTCCGTGCTCGATGGTAAACAATTGGAACAATTTAAAACGCCACCATCTCTGCGGTGGTTGTTTTTTATGTCTGCGTATTTTTTTTCTTTTTCCATAAACTCCATCCCCCAACGTAACCCATCGGAGCTAAACATGTTGTTGTTGTTGTTGATGTGCCCAACTTCCCAATCGACCCCCTTTTTCTCTCTACTGATCGTGAAACAATTTACATCCTCGAGGCAAGAACAAAAACACGCCAAGCACGGTTTCGTGCTCAAGTCACCTCTAGCCGGGAGCGTGCAAATTTTAACGTAATCGCTCCGTTCACATGGCAGGACACATGAGCGGAAATGCTAAAATGTGTAGCATTTATCAACGGAGTGTCGCCTGTGCAACGCTGATGACTTGGTGCGGTTTCACCACTCGCCGCAACGTCAAACCTCCGTTCGCTTCTGCTGACGTCGCTCTTGCTTTGAAGGTCGGACGAAAGGCAGCGCACGATAGCGAACAATTTAAGGATGGCTACCCGATGGCATTTCCCACGTTTTCCCCCTAGCAAGACGCACCATCGAAACGTTTTAAACTCCCATTTCGTGGCCATTTCCGTCTTACTTTGTGGTGGGAGGGGATGATGCGCTCGAAACTTGGTTATTGTTTTATGTATTATTATTTTGCAAAATAAAGCAACGCGAACAGCGAAAGCTGTCCAGCGTAGCTCCGTAGCTGCCCGAGATGCTGATAAATATGTTTGATCAATGTTTCCATTAATAACGCGTTCGTGTGGCGGTTCGACCTTGGGTCGATAGAAGCAGCCGATTGATTGATTCTTTTCGGCGGCGGTGCTGGTGCTGCAAGCGGGGAAGGAATGTTTTTAGAACGCCCGGGGTTGCTATGGTTGCACTCACACTCGCACACCTAGGCTGCCATTGTTTAATCAATGGAACCGTTTGGAAGGTGAAAGTTTATTGTTTGCGGGCGTCGGTCTACAACGGACCAGGCTGCTCCATCCTGGGGGTGTTTTTTTGGTGAAATGTGGCAGTTTGGTGAAGTTTTCACTTAACGTATGATATGTGATTGAAAGCGCTAGCGGCTGCTCGTTAGAACCGGAGCGAACAAAGTATTTTCGGTTCAATTTTGTTTTCGTTTGGTGTCGGTTTTAGAAGCATATGTAAATTTAATTTTTAAACGTACCAGGCGTCTCCATTTGGATAAAAAAATAAATTATTTTTTACAATATTAATATTTGATTTATTCAACGCTCTCTCATTCCAGTGCGGCATGCGTCGCCCATCACTGGGACAGAATGAAGACGACCTCAGTCGTCTGACAACGATCATCTCCCCGACCAGCATCAGCCTTTCGTCGAACGGTCAGTCCGACCCGGTGGTGGTGGTAGCGAACGATCACCACGATGTCGTCAGCTGCGGTCGAGCGAAAGCGAACGGCGGCAGCAGTAGCAGCAGCAGCAACAGCAGTAGCAGCAGCAGCAGCAGCAGCAGCAGTAGCAGCACCAGCATCAGCAATGACGCGTGCAATACAACGAGCAACAGCAGCAGCAACTGCCCTGCAAGCAACAACAGTGTCGGCGGTGCCGCTGGCAGCAGCACAAGTAGTAAAGTGAGCAACAACAGTACCTGCAGCAACAGCAGCAGTACTAGCGATGAAGGGAAAGGAAACGGCGCCGCTGCTGACGGTGATGGTTGTGGCAGTGTTGTGCCGGACGCACCACATACGCTGCCGCCGCCGCCAACACCGACAGTGCTGGTCAATCAGTATCTACCGAATCTGATCAACTCATCCGAGTGGCAGAACTGCCGCAAGCGCAAGGAGCGCCAGGACAGCACGTCCTCCATCAGCCAGGACCGGAAGCTGATACGCTCGAACAGTGAGGAACATCTGCCGAACTGTCAGGAGGTGATCAGGCGCGTCTCGTCGCACGAGGACTTTAAGAAGCGTGCGGCTGGTGTCGTCTCGGTGGAGATATCGATCGACAAGGAGAACATCATCACGGAGGAGGAACCGATCGAAGCGGACGAGCAGCAGCAGCAGCAAGTGTTGGAGAAAAACCTCAAAAACAGTGCCGACGATCTGAAGAAGTTCTACATCGGCAGTGTGGAGAGTGTTGCGAACGGTGCTAAGGACCATTCGCACCACCATCACCATCATCATCACGGTAGCCACCATACGTACCACCATCTCGGTGCTCATCATCATCTGCACCATGGCGGTGGCAAATCCCAGCAAGCCGCCCATCGACTGTCTCCGTGTCGCGATATACTCAAGTCACGCCGTGACTCGGACAGCGAGCAGGACGGTGAGCACGAACGGCGGCGCCATTGTGAACGGTTCTCGAAGACACGGCCCCCGCCCGGCCGGAAGTCTGTATCGCCGCGTGCCCGCAACAGCTCGAAGCACTCGAAACTCGCCGTGAAGGCGGCGGCGGCAGGTACGACCATGCTGCTGGGTGGCAGTGACCATTTCTACACCAAGCACGATACGCACCCGGGTGGCAAATCGGAACGTCGTGTTCGCTCGACGAGCAAACAACGCGAGCAGCAGCAGCAGCAGCAGATGGTGCAGGATGATGCGATGATGGGCGATGGTTCCATTCTGCCCTTGTCCGATTACAACGACAACAATGTGCTGGAAAAGAACCAGGCCGTGGCGGAGGAAGCAACGCAGCTGATCGATAACGAAGCGGAAGAAAGCTTCGAAAAGCGGGCGGAACAGCAGGAACCGCTCTCCCCGCGCGACAAGCTACCCTGGGGACAGTCGGCGTACGCGGACGATACGCCGGCCCTCGTCTGTCAGCGGTTCGCCGACGACAAGTACGATCACGCAACACGCATGGACTCGGCGTCGCACGCCAAACTGCGACCGGTCACTTCGGGCGGTTCGCTCAAGCTGTACGGTGCGCACCACCGCAGCGAGGAAAACGCTTCCCCGTCGACGATCCACCACCACCACCACCATCACCATAAGTCGGGTGCGTCGGTCGCCCCCGCCAGCAACATGTTCGACGATCGCATCAAGGCGATCAACCGGAAGCTTGGTGCGCTCAAGAAGAAGCTCACACAGTTCGAGGAGCGGTTCGAGCGGGAGTACGGCTGCCGGCCGACGCACGGCGACAAATCGGGCGATCCGGCCATCAAGAGCATCCTGGTCGAGATCCACAAGCTGCGCAAGGAGAAGAACCAAATCAAGGCGGATTTGGTCGTGTTTGCGGCGAAGGTATCGTCGTCGGCGGCAGTGGCGGTGGCTGGAGCCGGTCAGCGTCAGACGCCAATGGTCGGTGCCAATGGTGAGAACGAAACGGCCGAGGAAAAGCGGCTGACCAAGATGAAGGATACGATTTCGGATATTGAGAAGGTAAGTTGCAGAACGAACCAACCAACGTGACCCCGCGGCTCGTGTGGCACGACATAGCGCACACTTTGTAGGCGTTTTAGCGTTTGCCCCCGAAAAGCATACCCCACTCTGGCACCCGTGCGCACTAATTATAGACAATTAGGTGATCGGTCCATCCGACCGACCGGCGGTGCGCGATTAGCAACGTTTAGCACCGATGATTATCGTAACTAAAGCGCACAAATAACGTAAACGAAACTCGAAAAGGCACGTGGGATGTAGTGTGAGCGTAATTTTCTTTTTTTTTCGTGTTTCGTGATCGATAGCTTATGTATTATCTCGATTCACCATCTCAGAGTATGCGACCTCGGTAGTAGGAATTTAAAATAGAGAAATTTTGGATTCAATTTTGCTCTAGTGTGATGAGTACAATTATATTAAGAGCATGCAAATTAAAATAAATTCATTTTTAATTAAAGTAACCCACCTTTAGAAAAGCTCTTCTCAAGCTCTCTCAAACTCTTTCTGCACATACCACTCCCAAGAATGCTCATATATAAGGCTACCTTCTACAGCAAATCACCAAGAATAGCTTTCAAACAGCATCCGCTCCGTTCGGTACTTCAAATTCACTCCAGCAACTGGCCCATCCGGTTCCTCAGGCTCATGCCCTGGGACACGTTCCCAAGCTGGTCGCACCAGTTACGTCCAGCTACCGGAGTCGGGTGATGATGATACCATCGACTTGCTCGCATCCATTATCGATTGAAAATCAATCTTGTCTCACTTGCCACGGTTGATCTTTTGACCGAAGACGCAAATCAGAAAGTGTACGGTTGACGGAAACCTACACTAACGGCGGCATGGGCAGTGTACGTGCCTGTCCGCGGTTCATTGTTGTTCGGTTCGTAATGACACTTGCCGCGAAGGCGGAAACAGAAGATTGTCGCTGGTTCGTCGGTCATTGTTGGGTTTGCTGAATTCAAAATAGAACTGCGTCGCGTCGCACCGCGCTGAACCGCCACTGCTACCGAACGCACAATCAAGCAAGCGTGCTCTCAGCAGTAGTAGGCCTTGAACCTTTGATTTTTGTTGAATGGTGTAGTACAATGAATAAATCAATTGGATGCTTACATATGTGTGTGTTTGTGGGCATCGCAGGATAAATGGAAATACACACGTTCTAGATGGCAAACTCTTCCTATTTGCAACGAAATTGCCCCCCCCCCCCCACGCTCCCTCAACCAGCGTAATGGACACAATCCTATTTCCAGTCACCGTTGTCTATGTCCACCGTACCTAACCCATCCGGACCGTGGTGGTAGAATGAATGATGGTGATGTTCAACAAGGTTTTATGAGATAACTCGTTTATCGCACTTGAAAGGAGAAGAATTTATGGCCTGGATAGGACAGAGTGGACAATCATGAGGCGGGAACTCAGGCTAGTGCCAGTGAGTGTGATTTCACACAAATACTGTGTACTGGGCGAATGAATTTCATTATCTTTCTTTTTGCGTTGAACGCCTCTTCAATTAAAGGCACACCTTCAATTTCCTCGTTGGGTTGGGGCAAACGTTAAGCTGCTAAGGTTTAGATAAACAGAGAAAACGCACGTAATACTCATAAATGATTCTAAGAACCAACTGGTACACTCCTGAACAAACGAATACTAATTACTGCTTCGTTTTTCTTGTCATTTTCTTCCGATAGCGCCTCACGGAGAAGCGTGACACGGAGCAGCGCAGCGAAAATCTCGATCTGCTGTCGAACGAGCAGCTGACGGAAGAGAAAGCCTCCGTTCAGCGTGCCCTGCTATATCTCGAGTCCATGTACGGTCGACCGGCGAGCCGCGAGGAACGTGACGCGGCCCGTCCGCTGTACGACCGCTACCGGCTGATCAAGCGGCTGGTGAACCGTGCCAACTCCATCAGTGGGCCGTGCGGGGTGGCCAACTCCCAGATGCCAACCATCCTCGAGCACGAGGCGCTCGCGATCGTCGGTACGCCGACACCGTCCACCGACATCTCGCCACCCTCAGCCACCTCCATGATCCAATCACCAACGGACACAGCGACCACCACCACCACAGGCCAACCGTCGACGGACGAGTCAGAGCCGACCGGCGGCACAACGGCTACCAACAGCTCGGCGACGGAGAACATCCACTCGATGACGGCGGACGAACTGTGGCAGCACTACGATGCGACGCGCGAGGAAAAGAAAGAGCTGCGCCGCACGATCAAGGACTTTGAGCAACAGTTCGAGGAAACGACCGGCCGGAAGATGCTCAAATCGGACCGCAAAGCGATCGAGGACACGTACGCTCTCTACAAGCAGAAGAAGGCCAAACTGCGGCTCATCGATGCACTTTTCAAGAAGCAAATGCAAGCCGTCTAAACAAAAAAAAAAAGGGGGCACTGCCTGCCACTGTTGAATGATTCCATTTCCTGGAGCTGCGTCCTGGCTGCAACATACCGTCGACGACAAGACAACGGCACGGGGCAACTTGTAACATTTAACGAATCTTTTTCATCACTACAAGCGGATAAGCATATTGTGCCCAGACAGACGCGCTACGCGGTTGCGTTATGCGATTGTTTCCATTTCCGTGGGGGCCCTTCTCATTCACGCGTGTTCTTTTCGAAGCTGTGCATCGAGGTTGGCATTGCAAATGCGAAGATGTGCAACTGGGCTTTTTTTTTGTTTTGTCCTTTCTGTTTCATGTGAGTGTTTTGTTTTTGCATTTCTGTTTCAATTTATTTCGTTTCACGTGGTGTCTATTAACTGTTACTGAACTATTAGAAAGACTATTACACTGTTTTTTAAGTATTTTTAATATGCCTAGATGTGTAAGAAAGCGAGAGTCAGAGAGTGGGAGTGCGGGAAAGGTTGAACGCGAGAGGGTGCGTGTGTGTATGTATGTATATGTGTGTGTGTGTGTATGTGTGTGTGTGTGTGTGTGTGTGAATGCGTTGAGAGTGAGTGAGTGCAGAAACTTCAAATACACAGACTGGTAACCGCGGGGGTTTAGAGAGGCCAAACCTCTAACGTAGCGATAGGCGGCAGAAGGTGAAAGGAAAATAAATAAACAAACCAAGTTGTTAGTAAGTAAAACTACACTGAAGCAGTACAAAAACGCTGCGCATCCCTTACTCAAGCTTACGGAGTAGATCGTGAAAGAAGGGGAAACGTATAAGAAGAAAGAAAATTGAAAAAAAACATACAAAAAACACAACATTTTTCTAGCACAGTAAGCAACAGCTACGTTTGCGTACGATAGTGTAACCAGAGGAAAGAAAATTTAAGAGCGCGACCTCTTGAAATATGCTAAGCAACATACAACAACAAACAAACAAACAAACACACATTAGTTGCCCTCGTGATGCGGTGAACGAAAACAAACAAAGAACAAACAAAATCTATTATATACACATATTTACAACATTTTTGGGTCGAAGTAAAAGCGAAAGGGTGGACGATTTGAAGTTAGGAAAGGACGATGCCAGCGGATTTATTATTTCAGGTTTTGTTTTGGGGACAATTTTTAACGGATAGTAAATGATTAAGGGGCAAACGAAACGATACAATAGTTAGTTAGTGAGACGATACACAGAGGGAGAAAGCGATGGAGAGAGATAGGGAGAAGGCGAAAACAGCGAAACGATCCGTTTTAATATACGAGCATGCTTGTTTTGTGCAGTTTAATTCGCTTGAATATGGCAATTAATTTTGTAATTGAAACAGACTCTCCCGCCAAGCAGAAGGAGCGAGAACGAGTGGAACAATACTAACATACAATATCCAACTAATATTTCAAATCCATATAGGTAATGCACGGTAATAACCACACAATAGGTAGGCTCCCATAGGCTTGAAGCTAGAGCTAAAATAGGATCCAAATGACGCTTTCCGTTCTATCTCTTCCTGTGACCAAATCGAAGTCTACTCCCGTTCCATCCTCCTTTATGATATACACACTGTCTCTCTCTTTCTCTCATACACACGTATACATTGCATGCAGAGAACAAATTAAACTTCATCAAATCAGTAACAGGCAAAAGGTTTAGGTAAAAGCGAAGGAACGCTTTAAAGAGGGTCTACAGTTCGCAAGTGTTGCAAAATAACAACAACAATGCGCTCGCGATGAGATCGTTGTATTCCGTATGGCATGATATTTTTTGTAGCTCTTTAAAAGGCATGCAGAATATAGCGTTAGTACACCTTATGATTATCACGATTACGAACGATTACGTTTTTCCGACAGCGGCGATTGAAGGGTGTCAAGCGACGGACGCCTTCTCGGCCTACGTTCTTGGCGTTAGACCCAGTAACGGAGAAGTTGGATGGATCAATGTTCTCAAAGAACAATTAACGTAATTATAGCGCGACGAAAGTTGCGACAGGATGGATGGATGGATTTGTGCGGCAGGTGCTGGTACGATAATACAAATAGTAAGGTAAAAAGCATTAAACATTATAGCGCCATGTGTTTGTATGTGTTTGTGTGTATCGGCAACGAAAGGGGGGAAGCACGTTAAAACTGGTCAAATGAAGAATGGTTCTACAAGAATAAACCGATGGTGTGACATAATATTGAAAGGTTAAAAACACGACACGATCACGCCGAGGGTGTTTAGTTTGCCGCGTTTCGGTCGAACATCCGAAATGTTTTCCATTAGCCTGCTTGGAAATTCAACATTGCATTGGATGCATTTATTATCGATAGATTGTATGTCACAGTTTGATGCGTTGCACCCAGAGTATTGCACTTTTGATAAACTTCAAGCGGCAAAACCTGCCTCCAACCGCTTCAGATAATCCTTACGACAATCCATCTCATCAGCCGGACGATTGTACGGCAGCCAAACCGGTTCACCGACAAAGTATCGCTTCGCTTTAATGTAATTCTGTAAAACGAGGATAGAATCGATATACTTTTCTCGAACACCAACACTATCAACGGTCACGTTTATTGCGTTTTACCTTTGCGTCCAGCGTGAAGCGGTGATAGATGCCACTCGGTATGATGATCAAATCTCCCGCAACGACCTCGATCCGAATCCAGGCGTCATCCGGTCCGCTAATAAAGGGTAAAGTGTAATGTTTTGCTTATTTTCTCCTTTCCGAGCGAATGGTTTCCTGCAACACTTACTTGCGCACATCGAAGTAACCCGATCCGTCCATCACGAGCCGGATCTCCTCGTCGGTGTGCAGATGCTCGGTAAAGAAAGACTTCAGCTTATTCGCATAATCGGGTAGACAGGCCTCGGAACAAGTGATCTCGTCCTCATACGAATAACCACGATCCTTGCGGATCTTGCCCAGTACACCATCCGTATCATACGTTGGAATGTTGATCTAGAAGACGATCGATCGGGTAAAGGTGTGATAGGGAATTGACTCAACGAAAAAATAAGTCCTTTGATCGTAGCCACACCTCGAAGTACTCCACTCCAGTGCTTTTGAATAGCTCATCCAACGTGAGAAATTTCGGTGGATCAAGCTGGTGTTCCAAACGCTGATCGGTCGGCTCGTTGTCCATAAACCATGCGCGCACCATTTTGAGACACTTCCGCGGTCCGATTCTAACAGTCTTATCAAACTTTTCCCTGCCTCTGGCGAACAATGTTAACTGATAGAGGAATGTAGAACTGATTCAGAAATGGTTTTCAATCAGAAACAAAAACTTTAAAAATCTAAACAAACGATAAGAACATCAACCAGAATGCTGTCAGTTACTTTTCATTTGTAAACCGATTGCCAAAAAGAGACAGTGAAAGTGTGTGAATGAGACCGGGATACCTCAGCTGTCATGCCCGATTCGCTTGGAAATAAAAGAAGCTGAAGCGTTTTGGTTGAACTGGTGGTCTAGAATTTGACACTTTATCGAACGATTTGAGAAAATAATCTACTTTATTCAATGCGAATAATTATAACTAACAATTATCAATGGCAGCTCAAATTAACAGCAGAATAGAAACTCTTCGCACAATTCCAAACTGACGTGAAATGGAAGCGTTTTCGGCTTGCCGTCAAAAGATTCCACCTGTCAAAAAAAAACTTCGCGTAGATGCAGCGCCTTGCGAGTGTGCGTTGTGTTTTTTTGCTTTTGCGGAAAGAGTGTGTATATTTATTGGCAAGAAAGCGTACGTGGTAAGTGTTCAGCGGCTCAGCTGCGCCCAGACGATAATATTTCCGTGTAATATGCACGTTCGGCTTCCGGTGGTCGGTTTCGTGCGTGCGATTTGCATTCCGCTGCAGCTTCCTTCGTGAAAACGGAGCTGTCCGTGCGTGTGTGTGTGTGTGTGTGTGCGTGTGCATATGTGTCTGGTGTCGTTGTGGAAGGGAGAGGAAGAACAGTACAAGCGAGGCGGGAGAGGCATCGTCTCGACCCGATATCTAGAGCACCCTGCTGCTGCAGACGAACGAAAACGGTTCGAGCGGGTGGCGCGGGGGTTAGAAAAGTTGACAACCGAAAAGTATCATGGCGTAAGAGAAACACACAGAAGAGGGCAGCAGAGGCAGCAATAAAAAAAGGTTGACGATTGGGTTAAAATCACCCGAAACGGCGCGGTGTACGACGGTGCGAGTGAGAGTTGTGTGTTTACAAGTTCCATAATGCGATAAAACAAGCATTGATAACGGCCAAATGGTACCCGTTTTTATCCTTCTCACCATCACGTATAATTCTAATCACACCGCGGCCACTTCATTTTCCGGGTTTTGCATTTTGTGCCAGCAAGAGTGTTTCGCCCTTTTGGGGGGAAGTTGGCGGTAGCAGAGAAAGCAATCGACAGCGACGACGGTAGCGACTACGACGAACGATAATAGTGACTATGTAATTGCAGAACCTCACACCACCGCCCCAAACGCACCCGCTGCTTGCCGCACTACCGAATTCCTCTTCTTTCCGCGCTATTTCATCGCTTATCCTCTCTCTCTCTCTCTTCGGTTTCGGTGTGATTTGTTGGCAGAATTATTCGTGTGATAGAGATAGAGGGCGCGCGCGTGAAACGATGGATAATGGTAGTTCTTGGTCCACCTCTCAGTGTGAGCACTAAGTTGGAAGAACGTAGGGGCGGACAACGAGGTGATGAGAGTGGAGGCAGGGCGGAATCAATGAAAAGCGCCCCCCAAAAGGTGTGCAGCAAGAAGGAAAAGAAGCATCATTAATATCGAGCCTAGGTTGCTGCCGCTGTGTGAAAAAAAACCTACCGTCGAAGGTGGCTATGGATGGTGGCTTTCTCAATTTGTTTCAGTGCAGCAAGCAGCGGCTGTAGTTTTGTTGTTATCCCCGAGAGTGTGTGTGTGTCTATTTAACGGGAAATTAATGCTCTTTTTTACCTGTTTTTTTCTTTTTCGATTTCCTCATGCGTTTTCACGCGTGTTTGTGCGTGCATGCAATGCGTTTGTGCAGTGTAAAAAGTGCATTAGGATTAGGAGTGATAAAAATAAACGTGTAAAGCCCTCCTGCATCCGTGTGCGTGTGTACGTGTGATAAGATGGAGCGCATGGAAGTGGACGATTCGGCCGTGGTGGATCTAAGCCTCGGTTCCGGCCGGTCCTCGATCACGATCACACCGTCCACGGCTCGGGATCTGCGGGCGCTGGCGAAAAACTCCGGTCTCACCATCACCCCCGCCCTGCCACCCGTTCCAGCCTCCTCACCCGGGAGCAATTCGGTCGGATCAATCGGAAGCATTGCATTAAGTGCGGTTGCATCAACTGGTGGTGTTGGTGGTGGTGGAGGAGGAGGCAGCGGTATCGGTGTAGAAGGTGGCAACACATCGCCCATCCCCGGCCGGCGTGTCCTGCGACCCCGCACGGAAGTCAAATCTTACGCGGAAGTGCCGGACATCGTGCTGCTTCCGGCGAAGGTGAACGGCCGCTCGCAGAATGGAAGCGTCAGTGGTGGGGGCGGTGGCAGCGTCACTGCCGGTCTGTCCGAATCCGAGGACGAGGAGATGCCACCGGTCTACCCGATCAAGGAACTAACAGCGGCCGAAATCTGCGAACGCGAACGTGGCCTCCGGAAGCTGCGCGAGGAGCTCCGGAGTGAGGAAACGAAGTTGGTGTTGCTAAAGAAGCTGAAACAGTCGCAGCAGGTCATGATGAAAGAGAATTTGATCGTCACACCGAGTAACCCGAACCTAACGAACCCACTCGCCTCCATCCCAGCCGCCCTGACGAAGGGTTCGCTGAGCGTCACGCCAACCAACGCCGTGCCACTGCCGGCTCACTCGAAATCGTCATCCACCACCGGCAAACCCATCGCGAATCCGGTCAAGTAAGTTCTAGCATCTCGAGTGGACCTATGCGGACGTAATACATTCGCCCCTGTTTCTCTCTCCCTCTCTCTTTCTCTTCCCTTTGAACTGTAGCAATCGTGGCTCACCGTTGAACATTACGCCGGTGCCGAAGGTGTCGCTATCGCAGCGTCCTTCCCTGCCGGGCGGTGCGACCCTCACACCGAGCAATCCCGGCCAACGGTTACCGATCGGTTTGGGACGGGCCGCGTCCAACCTCATCATCACGCCCTCGGTGACGATCACGCCGACCAATGCGCCCACAGCGGCCATGAAGC
>JXWZ01001498.1:0-5000 GCA_000956215.1 Anopheles farauti No. 4 | reverse complement strand
AAATGATTGCTTAAAAACTCGATTGCACGTACCCGCGTGTGTTTGCTGAGAAGTACGTTCAAAAGTACATTCTTAAAAAGACCGTCTGACCAATTTAATCTTATAAAAACGATGGTAAATGCATACGAATCTGGTACACTTAGCTTTCCGTTTTTCTTCACAAACCGATTGTCGAGCGGGCGAAGCAGGAGTGAACACTGATCGATAGCAGACACGGATGAGAGCAAATTATTCTTACGAAAGGGAAGACGAGGCCAGGGGTCAAAGATCTATCCGGCCCACTATAAAACCCTTCTCCGGCTTTACAAACTTTCACTGACCCGAGTGAGAACCGGAAGTAATTCGTTTCGCAAAATCAAAATGTTTCT
The DNA here is from genome assembly GCA_000956215.1 of Anopheles farauti No. 4. Lineage (NCBI taxonomy): Eukaryota > Metazoa > Arthropoda > Insecta > Diptera > Culicidae > Anopheles > Anopheles farauti No. 4. The sequence goes on along the minus strand of JXWZ01001498.1, from coordinate 4,632 downwards.
GTTTTATTGCATATTCGTGAGCAGATATTTGTTTCGTCTTCTTTCTGTGTGCTGTGGGTTGTACAAAAACCTGATGAAAAAATGGGGAAGATTTCCATGAAGTTCCGGTTTTTTTATGGAAAACTCGTACATTGTTTTGTTTTTTTGTGTTGTATGAATTCCGTATGATTATTTGCCACTTTTCTGGGACGTTTTTTTTGTGTACAACGATTTTTTCTTTTGTTTCGGGCTAGAACATACGTCGATTAAATATATCATGAACACGTTCTACGTAAACTAACTACCAAATATAAAAATAAACCAGCTTATATCACTATCATAACAAATTAAAGCATGATGGACGAAGACAGAGTGGACAACTTAGCAACAGCAACAAACGATAGACAGACAGACCATACAAAAAATTCGATTCGATCGAACCGATCGCATGAATAAGGATTGTAGGCCAACGCGGTCGCGTCGTTTGATAAATTTGTGATAAACATTGTTTTTTGTTTTTTTTTCTTCGCGACTTGCCAACACGCGCAGCTGCTATTGATGCAGTAGGATGTACTTGTTTGCTCAATTACTAAAACAGAGAACGACCGGAGAACCTGGAGTACGGATTATTTAAACTCACTTATACGGTAGGACGATGTGGTGCACTGTTTTTTTATCCTTCTATCTACGCGTTCCCGCCTATCGTGATGGTGACTTACTAGACTATTTTATAGCTCTATAGGGAGATAAAATGGTCTAAACGATTTTGTCGTATCATGCGTTCCTCTTTACAGATTGAATACGATCCGGATTTTTATTTTCTAATGTCAGATAAAAAAACGTAAAATACAGTGCCCACCATTGTCACACAAAAAGGACGAAACAAAAAAAAAAGAACAACATTTTTCTTATCATTGACAATGTTGTACAATGGGAGTGTGAGTACGTTAGTGGCGCATACTGTGAGTGTGTTTGAAGAAACTTCTTTAAACATTACGTTACATTTGCTGAAATGCACCTTATTTTTATATTATTTAAGTAGACTCGTATTATCCGTTTTTTGTGTACAAATACAATGTGTTGGTTCGTTCGGTTAGTTAATCTGGTGTTCATCTGGAGCAATAGCGCTTCCGTTGGAGCATTCAGGTCTTCTCTCACGACTGCAAAGCTTTTTTTTTATCTTAAAACACACCGTTGTCCATCAGCAAGCGTTCGTTTCGACATTTGTTCACGGGTTTGTTTCACAGTCGACGCCACTTCACTCATTTCGATGAGAACAAAACATATAACAACGCTGCTGTGAATGAAACCTCCGCAGCAGCCGCAGCAGCTAGGAGAGCATAATAAAAGGAACGGAAAACTCAGCAAATCGACCTTTGGAGTAGTGTGTCGAAATATTTAGGCAAGATAAAAGAAGTTAAGTTAGAATAAAGTTTAGAACACATAGAGCGAGTGAGGTATGGTGGGAAAGAAAAAGAAAACGAAAGAAGCGTGTGTAATTAAAGGGATGGAAAAAATTATAACAAAAATTAAGACATATTTTAGGCAAATAATGATAAACAACAAAATCGAATAAGATTGATTTGTAACAGTTTGATGCTACAATAACTGTAAGGATAGGAAAGAAAACATAACAAATGCAAAAGAGTGCTAGAGAAAACCTAGAGGACGCGCGTGTGGCGGACACGACGCGCCAAGAGCATTAAGAATGGGGCGAGGAAAAAAACCACAAAGAAATTCTAAGGAATATTTTTAAGTCTAGGCTAAAACGAATTCGGTCGTAAGGAAAAGTGAGAAAGTTTTGCTCTCAAAGTGTGTTTTTAGTTTTTGCACTTTTGCACTGTAAGGCCGGTCCACTGTACAGAGTGATGCCGCCGAAGGTGCGGTTCATGAGACGCTTGGAAGGGGAGGCAATTGCAAGAAGTGAGAAACATTCAAAACATGAAACAGTCGTAAGAGAAACGCGAAATAAGGTAGGGCAAACAAAACAACACTATGCAAAAGATAACACAACCCCGAAAACACCTTAAAAACTGTCCTGCGCGAAACGTGATGGAACGTGTATTTCTGATTGAATTGAAGTACTTCCCTAAATTGTGTAGTTATGTTTTGGAATTTACAACCATGTTGATTTTCCAACCATTTTACTCTGGGTTTGCTAAAGATCGATAAAGAAAAACGCAATCAAAATCTGCTGGCAAATACATCAGCAAATTTTTTCCTGTTTTGCGAAATCTCCAAATGTTTCCTATTTTTTACGTTTCCTAATGCAAATTAACGCGTCTAAAACATAAATAAAAACAAAGAAACACAAACACCGTGCAGGAACGAGAGTTAAACGAACGTTTAACAATTCAAGCGATAAACAAACCGACACGACTTACTTCAATTTCGCTATATTATCTGTATCGATAATGGATATAAAAAGTAAAATGGAAAACACGAACACAATAAAACGCATTTTTACTTCCCTTGAGACAAACGAAAGATGACCGAAGGGTGCTTTTGTTCACACTGCTATTCTGTTTGGTGCAAAAACAAATTTTAATAATTTCGTATCTCAAGTATCATGATCATTTCTATACTGTCTGGATCACTTTTTTGTTCTGATGATTTTTTCGATCGTACTTCCTTTATAATAGATAAATGCTGTGGAAAAAGCTGTTTGAATCCTTTTGGTTGTTTAACTTTCGACACGTTTTATTTGATTTAATAATCAGTACGATGGACGTGCATTAACCATCCTCCTACTGCTAGGTTTAATAAACGACTGATAACTCGTAAAATACGTCGTTCCGTGGAACTGGTCGCGTATTTGAAAAACATTCTTCCGATTGAATTCCTTACCCTACTGCCGATGATCGTGATTCGTTATCAGTAATGCGCGAAGTAAAAGCAAGGGGCCCAGCAGCAGTTCTCACGTCAATCGTAAAACAACGATCGTTTCATTAGTAAGCGCTGGACAGTAATAAGCGCACTCGATCTCGAGATGAACATAAATCTTAGCTTGCTTCTGTACGTGTTGCTTGTCGTTTCGGTGTCCTTCTGTGAGGCCAAAGCTCTGGGAGAATATGGACCGGTAGCAGCGGTAGGTTATCGTGTGCATGATGGCATCGTTGTGTTCAATTCATCCCACACTTTTCGATTCAGCTTCAGGAAGGACAACAGCAGCGCTACAAACGACAGTTTTCACTCAACCTAGGTGCAACGCACGAGGACGGATACGGAACGGACGTGAATGCTGAGGCCATTGCGAACCTGTGGAAGAGTCAGAGCGGCAACACTAAGCTGGATGGTTCGGCAAGCTACACGCAGCATTTCGGCGGTCTGTCCGGAGACGGTAAAGCACGCATTAGTGGACTGTTGACTTTTTCCCACGGCTACTGAAACTGTCTTCCCATCACTGCGATGGATCACGCAATAGGGCGCGATTATAGGTTGAAGCTGAAAATAGTGTTCACGCGATAGTTGCTCGCGGACTCTTCGGTGGTCATCGTTTGGTTTTGTTCAACACGTCTAGTGAAGTAAAGCATAGAATTAGACGCACGTTGTCTTTATTTACACACAGCACATGCGAATCTAACCATTTCATTGCCTACGAAGGGACGAGTGTGTATCTGGATCTGAAGGGGGAAGGGAATTAAACGACTTACTGACTGGGGAGAGGTTTACTTTAGCTCGGGCAAGTTGGCAGGTGGCCAGGTCCACTGGGTGGCAGGTGCCTGCTTCACAAGTGGTTCCCATGGCTTCCAGCCGAGCATCTTGCGGGCGAGCGTCAATTCATTTTCCGCCTGTATGATCAGCTCCTCAACCTGTCCGCAGTTGATCTTCTGCTCAATCTCGAGCACGTTCGGAGTCTGCAATGGCAAAACGTGGTGTCAGTAAACGTTTGCTTTGTTCGAAAAACAAATGCTAAAACTTACCGTGGCAACGATTTTGGCCCGATCGGAAACAATCTGCTCGGTGTAACGGCGGTACGCTGCGTCTTGGGGCATCTTGGCGACGGCACGCAGGATCTTGTTGTACAGAGCCGTCAGCGTGTGGTGCGGATTCTTGGCCACCTGCATGCCAGTCAGACCCGTTGCCTGGAACAAGTTGTTAAAAAAATACAGTACATTTATGTGCATTTATCCAACGACCGGGCGATTTGTGACATAATCAGCACAGCGAGCAGTTTCTAAGGTGAGTAAACACCACATTTCAGACACTATCTATTATATACCTTTTTGATAACACCGGCCATCGTGAAGATTTGACGGATTACTTCTAAAAGAGGGAAATTAATTAATAGAAGTGAGGCTGATTTTTTTTTATTCACGCAAATATCGGTACATACCGTATCCGAGGATGTTAAAATAATGTTTTCTTTTATTTTGTTGGAGGCAAGAAATGTCACTTTTGTGACAGGAAAAAACAACTGCACGGATAAAACGGTGCGAAGAATGCATTGGATGCCAGTAAATTAAATTATTTTTGGTAATTTATTTTATTTTTAAAATCTTTCTTAAATTAGCACAAGCAATCATAAACCAAGCAGACATATTAACATTGCTATAGTAATATCGTGAAAAGAAATGTTTGCACCTTCGTCAAACATCTTCGTTAAAAAGTGAAACACTTTTGACAGCTGTTTCGCTCGAAAATGAAGAGCAC